>KL267287.1:11810-53179 GCA_000699545.1 Podiceps cristatus
GAGCACCAGGAGATGGGGCCTGAATCTTTAAGGTAGGAAAACTCACTTTAGCCTACACTTCTGGGGGGTTTTGAGCCAGCTCTGACCTGCACAGTGGCAGGATAAAGGGACCATGTTGCAGTATTAAACTAGACAATAACTTGGCTCTCACAGTGCGATGCTGATGTTTGTTCTCCTAGAATCTATGTCCTTAGTAATTTGAGTTACTGGTACGCAAGTGAGAAAAGACCATTTTCACCAGCTCTCACCATGGTTCTGACCAACCGAGGTTTTTCACCACTTTTGTTTGTTCTTCTATTTGTTTAATACAGGAGTGCTGAGAAAATAGCATTTTAATGGATAGCCACTAGCAATAGACAGCTCAAGACTAACTCCTTCACCTTAGGTCAGTGCTATTTAACTTGAGAGGGAGCAATCTTCTTCATACTCAGCAAATCACAATTAAAATGTCCCTCGTGCATTTGTGCAGTATTTTACACTTAAAGGACTCGGGAAGGAGAAACGATTGCCTAAATCTGCCTTTAATTCTCCTTTCGTTTGCACTGTTGGAGTCCTTGCTAATCAGTCATTACCTGTGAACAGTGACAGGCATTACCAGGCTGGTTCTGCTCATACTGTTTTCTGCTGGGGAGTCAGACTCTGTACTGCTGTGTGCACCTATTGGCTTACTGGTTCTGCTGGAGTTAACAGCCTGTTGAGGTTTTGTGGAACACAGAAGACACCAAATTACATAAATACTGCAATTATTAGGCACGTATTTTATATTAATTTCATCTGTGTATTTCACAGTATTGCTCAAGTTGTTTTGAAGCTGAATAATGCACATGCAGATAGTAGTCATGGATATGATAAAAGCATTCGAATCTGAGAAAGGGTCTTCAAACCTAGTGAGCCAAATATCTTTCTGTTTTGAAGAAGGGCTCTAATACTGATTTTGCACATTTTTTAATGTGAAAAAGTAGGTAAATACTGTTGCCTTGCAAGCTTATGCCTTCTGAATGGTCCCCATAAGGCTAGATAATTGTCAGTTTGCAGAGTTTGTCCTATACCTCAGGTTCCAAAAGGTTGTTTTGTTCATCAGGTCTCACCTAAACTTGGTGGGTTTTGGATACCTGACATAAAATACATCAGACACTATATGGGCACGCTGGACTGGATTGTGAACCTCCCCAGGTCTGTGCCTCTAAGAAACGGTTCTGAATTGAGACATCAGCTGACTCCCAGATCCTCTAATCAAGTTGCCATGGGAGGCAGGATCCTATCTGTCCAAAATGCAGGGAATAGACTTGCAGCCATATTTAATCACAAGTGCTCCTTAAATTAAGCCCAGACAACAGTTGACCCAAGGCCTGCAGAGCCAAAATAGCATAAAAGTATAGGAAGCCAGTAAGATTAGAGTACAGGGCAGGAAATGCAGCTTTAGGAAAGGGCCACAAATGGGTGAAATAAAGAGTTAGAAAATAAGTTCTTCATAACACAATGAGACATCATAAAATATTAAAGCTTATAATACTGTAGTTCCAGCTCAGGTCTCTCATAACAGTAACAAACAAAGCAAGCTTCACTTTCTCTCCTGATGACTAGACTTCTCTATAAAATTACAACTTTACTATGCATAACTCAATTTCATCAACTGCTTTTCTTATTGTCCCTTCTAATTATGCACCGTATAAATTGTCATTTATTAGAATATATAGCTCGTGCCCAGAGAACTGCACAGAAGTACATAACACATTTCCTATGGAAGGAGAATGGAAAAATTAGTCAGGCCAATCAGGAATTTATTTACTCCTCTGTCCCATTCTGGATTTGGAGGTGTTTGTACAGATTCAGAAACCACTTCTGAATTCTGTCTGAATTGCTCTTTCATTGTTACAAGGGCATTAATTAGCTGTATTCCAGAATGTATCACACTACCTTTAAATGGTTTTTAGTTCATCAAACTAAGGCCAGATGCACAAAAGTTGTTCTGCTTTTAACCACCTATTGATGACAAGACAGTAACTCAATTTGTTGCTTGATTCTGGCTCAGACAGACTACGGTCAGTGATGTTTGATATTTCTAATGGATTCATTTTACAGTTCTCTGATCATGATTCAGGACTGGAGTCCAAATTCATACCTTTAAATGATATATTACAGGATCCTTTTTCTACAAAGCTACAGAGGGAGCTTAGGCAATAAGGTCTTATCTTGAGACTTCAAAGGTAGTTGTCAGAAATTAGGCGGCGCGAATAACCCCTTCAAGGCAAGATGCCAAGGCTGTACAGGAAGACAACACATTGAACTTAATCCTCCTGAGCCCACAGTTACTGTGCTGACCACTCACCCTTCCCTTCAGGAACATCTGCATAGAACAAAACTAAGAAAAAACTTCAAAAGTTTTTTCAGCCCATATCAGATTACCTATGGAGTAGAATTAATCTCATCTGTACATCATATCTGCCAAGTGTCAAGGTAGCACATAGTCCAGAGGCATCTATGTACAGTGAAGGATGCCTGCAAGTTTCTCCTCTACCAGAGGACAGAGACTTGATAGGCCACTGTAACAGATGGTTTATTTGTTTGTGGTATTGACTTATTAATTTGTAACATGCTAATCATTAATCAGCATCTGGTGCGCTGACAATACAAGAGGTCAGACAATCAGCCATGCGGTTTATTACCCACTGGCCTGCCATCTCTTCTCCAGAACTCACAGAGAAGCTCGAGTTTGTTAAAGCACCAAATGGGCAGATGAATTGAACTTCAACCCCAGGAGGGGCTTTAGCTTCATAAACTAAATGCCAGCACTATTTTCCACGCCTTGGGTTGAGCCCAGCCATGAAAGCACTCCTACCTACATCAGGGAGAGCTTTCCTCATATCCCTAAGGTCAGAATTTGGCTCAACATATGCAGAACATGTCTGGCTCATTACACATGTGCATATTAAATCTACATTCAGCAGCAAGGGAACAGAAAGACAATATATTGTAAAGACTGGAATTGGACTTCAAAGATCAGGATGCGATTCCACGGACTCCCAGGGTGACTTTGGCCACAACAGTCACTCTCCCCTCCTTCAGTTCCCATCTGTAAAAAGCAAAATAACCATCCCTCATTTTCACTTCATCCATCTTTGCAATTTAGGCTCTGAGTTCTCTATAGTGGTGCCTCTTTCTCAAAATACTTCCAGCTCCCAGCACACAATGTCCTCCACAGAGCATCCTTATGGAAATGCATCAAAAAAAGAAAAAAGAAAAAGAACCTTATAAAATATCCACTGATGAGATAAGACCACCAGCACAACAATGCAGTGAACAGCTGTAATCTGTGGGAGGATTATTTCTCTTTGCCATAAATGCCATCTATTTTTCAAGACACAAGTTATTCCCTTTCATAGAACAGTGAACTCAATATCTGCAGACAACTTGCCTTCCAACCAGTACATTTTTCCAAGGCTCCCAGTAGTTTGTGACATTAAATAGAAGGTGTCACATCTTAATGACAAATATTAGTACTAGCCCGCTTGATTAACATAATTTGTTTCTTCATTGGATGTTTTATTCCAGATGAGCTGCTTTTCATCCATATTTTCTAGGGGAAAAAATATGCATTCTGACGTGCAATGCTAATGTGCTCTCTGCAATGACCTCTTATCTCCAACTTTTCATTCTCACCTCCCATTCTCTTCAGTGCATGAAATGAGCACTAGCAGCAGCTATTGGTCAAGAGTCTTATGCATTGGATACTCACCAAGGCTTTTGGGGTGTTTAGCACAGACAAAAGGTCTATTCCTATGACACACACATTTAAATTTAGCACTAAACTGGTGGGAAAAAAAAAAGAGAAAAATATGTAAAATGTCACTTTCTGACAAGCAGAAAATTAGAATTCATTCCCTTGAGAATTAAATGAACTTTTCTGCTTCCAGTCACTAACTATGACAAGGTTAACATTTTTCAGTCTAATGACTAAGGACATTAAGCGTGCATGTGAATAAGAAATAAAATTACTAGAGGGTATTAGCTAAGTGTATGACAACAGCCCAAACTGACAACAGAACTCCAAGGATGCAGATTCTAACTAACGCTGACCATTTGCTGTGGAGAACCAACGGATAACAGAAACATGGGTACCAGTACATGCAGGTCATCTTTCTTTTGTTATTATTACAACACCACAAGCAATCACAGGAAAAGTATGTCTCTGGGTGGGGGTAGAGCGCATGTCAAAGTGCATCCAGCATCCTTCCAGTATCCCAGGCAGGGACACTCAACTGGGCAGCATGTTAATTCAGGGCCACAAAAGCCTGAAAAGACTCAGAAAAGGAAAAATTCCAAGTGCATCTCTTATTCCCCCACAGATTCTTTCACCACTCCTCATTCATGGCTCAATTCTGATATGACATAAACATTAGGATATGAGATCAAATTATCATTTGTGACATGCCTTAGCACCTGTCCTTTCCAGTTCAGTTTTCCCTGTAGGTCTTCACTGCCTTATTCAACTATGGCAAACATAACACATGCAGCTATGGTTTCTAGGCAATAACGGATTTCCATCTAACGCAGCACCAAACAAGGAGGACTCAAAAGAAAAAAGATAAGTCTATGTGTTATTGATATATTCTAGGTATTAAGATACTGGAAATTATCAACTATCGGGAATCTTTCTGGATATAAATGAAATTGGGGCAGTAAAAGGTAAGACAATAAGATTGTATTCTCAAATATCTAATTTGTTCCCTGAAAAATAAGTGTAAAAATTATGTTTAGAGATACGGGTCAAGTTTGAGAAGGCAGTTTTAAACAGGGGTCGTTAATGTTACCTAACAGAATGAATAAAGCTCCAAGGATATCAACAGACTTCAATGTAGAGAGCTCGCCTTTCATTATTTCTGCCTTTGATTGGGTTTCAAAAGCTACTTGGCCACAACTGAGAAAAAACAAAAGTGTACAATTTAGAGGATAATGAAATATTTAAAAAATGAAAATAGACATTAGAACTAAAAAGAAGGAAGGAAACCAGCAGAAAACAACTACTTTGAAAACCATGGAATCTACCTCCAGATTAGCCAACTGGAAAGATTCACCAATTTCTCTTTGCTTTACTGTAGCCCAGTAGGGTGCTCCTTAGTCCAAAACAATGCGATGGACTATTAGGCAGCTCAGTTACAGTTCATGTTTCCTGTAACATCAAAAGCTGGATTATTCTCTATTCATCTGCAACTAGCAGACACACATCTTAAGGCTCCTGAAGGATTTTTTTGCCTTGTCAAACCAGCATGAAAGGATTCCTGTGTGTTTTTACACCAACAGACAAAGCGCGATTCTGTCCCTCTAATTCATCCTGGCATGGTTATATTCCCTCCATCCTCCTCTTTGCTTTACTTGGTTTGCTCCCAGAAAGAGGTACAACTGTGTGTGGAGATCTTCAACGAGAAAGATAATTTTAAACCCAACCCTATTTTCAAGCCAGTCCATGGATTGACAATGCTGAGCAGGAACCACTTTAGCAGGACCAGCCATTTCTCAGCCATGCAGGGAGCGCAGCTGTAGAGCAGAGCTCTGTAAGGAGAGAAGCCTCAAGACAGCTGTTCACCTTAGACGAGACTCCCCCCAGCGCTGCCTGGGCCCTTTTCACCATGCTCTGATCTATATTCCACACGGCTCTCACTCCAGGCAGAGTCTGATTACTTTTGGTCCCTGGCCTCATTACCTCACACTTCCCTCCAGTAAACTGCATAAGCCACTTATCTGCCTGTAATCCCGATAAATCCAAATCATTTTGAATGGGTTTGTTTTGTTCCTCTGTCCCCTACCCTCCTTCCCCTCCAACTTCCTCAGCCTTATTTTATGTCATCAGCATATTTAAGGCACTTTTGAAATTACATTCTGCTCAAGGTCACTGCACTGAATTGAATTCCACCCCCCATACAGCACATCAATGCTTTAACTCCCATCTGATTTATTTATACTGTTTATTATCAGAGACCAATTCAATCAATACAAGCTGGAATTCAAATACACGCAGACATTTGAATTATGTATACAAACACTCAGCAAGAGATATAGATAACTGCTGTAGTCCAGATCATTCCTCTAACATATGGCCAGCTTATAGGTAGGGAAGCTTATAGCAATGAATTTTTATACCTTGACTTTTGCTTGACCCCAGTGGTTGTTTGGTTACTGGAAACCAAAGGAATTGAAATAGCATCACAAATTCCACGGAAGAGGCTTGGACAAGGAATCTCTGCATTTCTTTTTCCAAGCCAGTAGGACTGTATTTTTAAGATGGGCTTTCTGAGTTGACAGTTCCTTCATTAGCTTCTGTACACACAGGAATTCTAGCAAAACACCACCGAACCATACCAGACGGTCATGTTAAGCAAATGTTGCAAACAGAATGGCATATGGAGAACTGGAACCTGAAGGAAACCCAGAGTGCTGACCTCAATTGCAGCCGAGGTTAGGCATTAAACCAACCTAAACGGGATGCTGGAAGCCTGCTAGAAAGTGAATAGCTTTTTGGCTTCCCTCTGCAAACCGCTATCTTTTGTAAATGTTAATGGTCAACGTGATCCTCAGACGTGGCTCACAACCTACTTCTGGTTGTCTTTGAACACAGTTGGTGGTTAGGAGCACTGCAAACTCAAAAAAAAAAAAAAAAAAAAAAAAGCAGAGAAAGCACACATACACAGGTTCTGCTACAGAGATAGACCACGCACACTGGACTGGAGCCCTCAGGGATTCGAGGCACAAATCAGAAAATTTCAGTGGGATGCATGAAGTTTGGGAAAAAGGAATGCACATTGTTCTGTACAAAAATATTTTGTGTCCACTTAGTTAACTTTAGTGCTAACAGGAGTCTATGATGCCAAGTAAAATGCAAAATGGGATATCGGTGTCCACCGTCATCAATTTGGGGGTCTTCAGGATGAGAAAGCAGATCCCTGCATAGATGTCACCTTCATAATTCCATTCCCCAGCTGACCTGCAGTACTTTCCCTTTCTCTCTGTCCTTTACTACCTCCTTATTGCTCTTCTCTCTCCGTCTTCTCCCTAGCATAGATCCTTTGCAGCCATCTTGTATAAGCAATCACCTTCTCATCAGTCTTCTGGAAGTTTTTTCTATTTTTCCTTACTGATACAAAGTCTGCTGCCACACCAGAGCTGCACTGGTTCAGACCCGTTAGAGGCACGGCCTAGGGTGTAGAGGATTAAATCACGGTCTCTCTGAACTCCTCTTGACTTCGATAGCGTCAGACCTCACCCTTGCATCTTCCCAGCCCATAGTTACATGAATCCCAGGAGCCCCTTTGAAAGTTTGTTTTAATACTTCACCATTTATTCACAGAGAATATTTTGGCTTCTCTATCAATAAATTTCTGCTTGGTAACTCCCAGTTTGAATGCTGATTGTGTTTTGCATAAAATTAACTAAATTGCAGCCCTTCTGTTTCATTGGTACTTTTTGTCTGCTTCCTTCATGAACAATGTCAGGGAGATTGCAAGCTGACTACAATCTCTTTCCTAAGCAGGAGGAAAACAACATCTAAGAGCCCAATCAGTACAAGTTTCCTGATGTCTGTTGGGTTTTCTAAGCTATATTGTACTCTGGCATTTAACAATTTCTGTTCATTTGATTCACTTTAAGAAATGAATGTAATGATTGCCACAGTGTTCTACACTACTGCCGTCTATTGATAAATATGGAACAGGTATAGCAACAAGCTTGCTCTTTTTTCTATTTAAAAATTCACTGAGCTAACAAGTTATTTGTGCAATGCCAAAGTAAGGACAGGTCTTTGCTCTCGAATTTCACTACTCAGTTTCCATAGGGGTGTCTGCTGTAGGCTGTATGTCGCAAGTAAGACAAGATCAGCGGTGGAGTTAGGCTTCTGGGAGGGCTGATGAAACACATGAGCACAAAACTCTACTCGGATGTTGCCAGAGCCTGGAGGGGCCCATATCCCCACAGGTCTGGAAGTGCAATCAATAAATGGCACATTTTAAAATAAATTACCTGTCTTCACTGAAAGGAACTTTAATACCAAAGAAGTTTCAGGGCTACTGAGTGGGAGCAGAGGGGGAGGCGTGTCTGCTGCCCAAAGCGAAGCACAGCTCTTGGTCCAGCGGGTGGGACACACACGTTACACAGGGAGACGCATCCTTCACCTGAGGGCCTTGAGATACGGAACAGCAAGATACCTGAAAATTAGTGCTGCAACACAGACACTGCCATGCTTTTACTCCTTTATAGATACATCCATTCAGCACTAGGCACATCCTCACAGCCTCTCACTTCTGGCAACAGCACCGAGCCTTTCTCGTCCGCAGCATCTGTAGGGGAGGAGCTCGGAGGGACAAAGTAAACATGAGCACGTTTGGGGGGTAACTTGGGTGAAATTAGACACATTTCTAGAGAAAGGGAAATACTTGGCGACCATTTCACCAATGTTTGAAAGTATCAAAGGGGACAGTTCAGAGAGCTCCAAGGCTCTCCCTGGCCTCTCCCTGTTTCTGACTAGCAGCAGTCACTGTTTCAGGCTTGCCGAGCCTCGGCTTTCTCAAGGCTCTGGGGGAACAGCAGTCGGCATGATGGCTGTGCCCAGGTGAGGAAAGGGGGCAAGTTGATAGGGACAAGAAAGCACGATAAATTATTCCTGTGGTTGTCATCTTTGTTTAACTTGCTGCCTTTTGCACCCAGGGGAACCACAGTCCTTCCAAGAGGGTTGCTTTGGATTTCTTAGTATTAGGAGACAGTTGGGATGTTTGTCTTGCCCTGGGCATAATTAGACTCAAGGTATTTTTAGTGCATTTTCAGTGCATTTTCTTCTCCATAATGATCTCCCTGTTTCTTTATCTGAGGATCCCAAAGTTCATTAACAAGCCCCCACTAAAGTCTTCTAGAGACCGATCCTTTCCCTATGCTGTAGCATAGAGAAGAAAAAGTAATGGCTGCAATACAAAATGCACAAATCTCTTATTTGCTCGCTTCCTTTCTTTGAAGAGGTTGTTATTACAGCTTCCCTTTTAGAACAGACTTTTGCACACCAGTGCAACAGGGAAACAACATTTGCAGGGATTCATGATACTATATTGGACAGAAATAAAATTCTCAACATTATATATGAAGCAGCAGCAGAGCTGAACATGGATTTCAGGAATCCAGAGCCTCAGCCTCTTCAACAGCCACATTTCTGTCTGAGCTCTGCAGCTCAGTCTGCTGTCTCCCCCGATGTTTATTTCTGGTGCACGCTACAGCATAGCTGGTTACTTTAAGACAGGCAATATTATCGGCTTTGTCTATATCCAATTTTTATTCTTTGGAATAGAAACCTTAAGCAACAAATACAATGTTGCAGCAAATAAAATCGGCATCCAGCAATGCTGCCGTACAGTCCGAGCAGTTTTCCAGACTGCCGTATCATACAACAGCATTCTTAAAGGGGTTGGTCTCGTTGCCCCACTCCTCCCTAACAGAAGCTGCAAAATGTATTCCGATTTCTGGTCTTATTATCCCAGCAGCTTGCTTCAGTGTAAATAGCTTATTCACCTCCCTGGCATCTATCATCTTAGAGAGGGATACTAACCTTGCACAGTCCTTCTATCAGCTGTGCCCTACTCTTCCAGCCCTCTCAGGAGAGGAACTCTCTCCTTTCCTCTGGTTAACTTAGGGGTCTCTTCTAGCTCAAATTCACCTTTCCCACCCAACCAGAACAGCACACACCGAGCGTCTCACCCAAACATTAATTCTTTTCTAATTTGCCCCAATACCATTTTGGATTGGTGCACACCAGTCCATTTCCCAGCTGCAACACATTGGTGGTGACTTCTGTTCTGCTCTTTCCAAAGGAGTCTTCAGCTTCCAGTAAAAAATACTTGACACTTGTCCCTAACTAATCACATACTGCAGAATTTTCAGCCATTCTGGCAGCCTTGTCCTGAGGCCGCCCGATGGCTCCATATGACATTCCCTGTTCTTCCCCACAGCTATGCAGCAGGCTACATAATGTCTAAAAGCAACTGCAAATCCCCTCCCTGTTTCTAGAAGCTTTTTGGTACAGATTAGGCAGTCTAGACAGACAGTAGGAAGAAAAAATAAAGGATTTCTAAGGACTTTTCTGTATAATCCTGCTTGCAATATTCAACTGCTCAGTAAAAAGCCAGAAGCACCATCTTTTTATATCTTGTACATTATATACATTTATATATTCTACAGATCACTGATAAAATTTGTGATCTTCTCGTTCTCCTAAGCAGTTATTAAGCAACTGTAATTCACATAAAATTAATCAGCATAAAACCTGTTTGAGTGAACATTATTTAAATAATAACACCATGAAGGTGTCCCCTCAAACCAGAGGAATTCTGCGCTCGTTTGTTCAAGACTGATGTCGGCATGTGTAAGCATTGCTACATGTTCTCACGAATCACAGTAACCGGCTTCAGAAGTGGTGCTTCCTGGAGCCTGACGTTCTGGACTTCACTTTATTACTTGAATAAAATAGGATTGAAAGATAAGAGATATTTATCAGCTTAGGTTTGAGAGACATTAAGTACAAATACCAATTCAGAAGGAATACAGCGGTGTTGCCTTTGGAACTCCGGGTATATTGTCACAACTGGATGCAACTGAGAAGACGGGGCTCAAGCAAAGCAGACAAAGATTTTTCATACGGGGATGGTGAACATGATGCAGACCTGAGGGCGAGAGGGGCCCTGCATTCTGCCAACCATGACAGAGGTGCCGCCGCCCGGCCCCACTCCCACCCTTCTCCTGCCCACCGCGGGTCGTGCCTTTCCCACTCCCGCGATTTCCGTTGTGTAACCTCGCAAGGAGGGCTTTTTCCCTTTAGGTTGCGACCTTTTAAACTCAAGGCAAGCAATAGCAACAGAGTAGTAAAACAATCACCCCCAAGACTTTTCAGTTCACAAAAAGTGCTGAAGTAAAGGGACATTTTTCTTAGATCGCTCTAGAGACTGAACGTGGTTTTCATTTCTCAGCACCCATTCCTGGTTCACACACGCTGTTCCCAGAACAGCACATCGTCCGGTGGCAGGGAACATCCAAGCAAGGTGCAAAGCCCTGCTTTCACACTCGGCATCCATCCAACCCTCCACTTTGAACGAGGCAGACAATTGTTTAGGGGATGCAGCTGCATCTTTAAAGCATTCCCATTAGTATTTTAACTTTACTAACATGGAAATTAGGCTTAGGGACTTACTTCCAGGACACTGAGGATTGTGAGCACAGGGAAACAATTCTCTGGACAGACTAAACCATCTGTCTCGAGCTAGGCAGCCACATGCCTGGATCCCTGCCATGTCACACTTACTGTGCTTGCCCTGAGCAACACTCCGAATTTCTGTCTGGGACTATCTGACAAGAAACATACATGGCAACATTATTTAGATCCCCCATTTTTTTTCCCTGGAACATAGGGCACCTTTGCTTGGGCACTACGATGTCCTGCTTTGCGGCCCTTCCTACAGGACTAGGTCTATGGAACTTGCCTCCCTTCACTCTGTGCACACAAAGCAAAGCTGGGAGCAGAACATTCCAGTCCATTCTTAGTCCACATCACCGGCCACAATCTCTCCCTTAAGGGATACAGACTAAGGGTATCCAAGTTCACAGCCAGCGTCTTTCTGATCCTCATTTTACCTATTCATAAAAGACACTGCTGCACCACAGGCTGCCTATTTTTCCCACATTCTGGATATAGCTACTCTCAGGCACTGATCTGGAACACAAACTTAAGTACTGAGGCCGAAGTTCACTAATTACCTGGATATTTATGTAGCAATCCTGGTACCGGTTAAAGAAAATGCTCTGACACAAAGAAACAAGAACAACTCATGTCAGCGATTTGTAGAGTCTCCTGGCTGTGCATGGGGCTTTGCAAGCAAAAAGGCAGCGGGCCACGTTCTCAGAAGAGCTCAGTTCCCCCCAAGAGCCACCTCTTCCATGGTTAATTGGAAGTGCTGAGCTCTTTGGAAAAACGTCCCTTTAAGCAAAGCAGTGGAAACTGCTCAAGATTGAGCACCTTAATAAGCCCTTGGGAAACAGACCAGAAGCTCAGCTTCCTCCTACTGACCATAGAGGCACACAGAGACCAGAAGTAGTAGTTTTACTTTTAAAGCATCTAAGCAATCTGGGATACCAAGAAACTTTGAAAGCAGATGGGCAAGTCCCTTCACCCCATCACTGGCTTCAGGAAACCCCAACCTTCAAAGCCCCGAGGCTTAAAATGTTGGAGGCACTAAACAAGCACTGGGCAATCATAATTAGCCACTTACATGCACATCAGCTTTGCCTGCACCCCCCCGTGGCAGACAAACTGCCCTACTTATAAAATAACCCTTAATTGATCTGCCAGAGGCAATAAAGCCAAGTCAGGGCCAGAACTGGATTAAAGATCTAGGGATTTCCAGTCCCCTGAAATACCCATTAAACTATATCACCCTGGTCCGTTGCCAACTATTAGGAAATTACCCCAGCAAAGAGCATTCCAGAGAGAACTTGCAGACAGGCTCGAGCTCTCCTACAAAACTGTATTAACAAAATGGCCCGTTTGGCTAGGGAACAATGTTATAAATACTTAAGCTACAAATTAAAAGTGTGTTTGAGAGCTGTGCTGTCAAGCTAGTTGTCGTCTTTGCTGCAGCATCACCAGTACATGAGCTTATTTCCTAACTAAAACCTACAAATCCAACCCAGTGACCTGTATTTGAAGTGTGGGTCTCTGGGAAAGTTACCGACTGTCCCTTGAAATTTGCCAGAACCGACTTAGTCCGTATGTATTTTAGGACGTGGGACCAGACGTCTGCGGCAAGGCCCGATTCACGGCGCTGGCGGGTGGCACGGTGCCAGGCGCTCTCTTCCTCCACTGGAAGCGAACCATGGCGCGCTCACTCTGCTTCTGGCCCCACAGGCGGGCAAGGCTCACAGCAGTTTGTCCCTCGCTGTCTGGGCCAAGAGCCCGTGCCCCGGAGGTAAGGAGCAGTTCGATGCACTTGCACTGGCCCGCGGCAGTGGCGACGTGAAGGGCAGTCCTTCCTAGCGGGGTTTTAGAATGCAAATCTGCACCTGCGAAAAACCATACGTAGTCGAGTGTGACAAGGCATAGGAAAGGAGGCAATGCCACCTGCGGGCCACAAGGCACAATTTGTTTCTGAAGGCAGATGCAGTTTGGTTTAGTCACATCTGATCAGTGGAACCGACAAACCTGTCTAGTGAAGAAGCGCCCCTGCCCTTAGCTCACACACAGGTGGATCTTCTTCGCTCCGCGCAGGGGAACATCGCTGGCTTTGCCGCAGCAAGGCATTGCCCCTGCTTTTGCCCTGGGAGCTCTCCCTTACCGGGAGAGGACGATGCCATCCTTTAACACGGACTAGGGTTGAGGGGACCAGGTCCAAGAACCTGGATTGAAGGGAGCTGGGTTGGACAAGGTGGGATTTCCTCCTCAGAACTCACTTTCAATGATAAAAAAAGTGATGAATTGATGTCATTTCATTAACAAATGGCCCTTCATTTGGGACAATCAAGTGACCTTCGCTGACCCAGAGGCTTGTCCATTGTGCAAATGCAGATTTCTGGCGGAAAAAAAGGCTTATTTAGTTGCAAAGCAACAAAAAAGCCCAAATGTCTGAGCCATAGAACCAATGCTTACAACTTCCTTGCATTTCAGTGGGTGATAAAGCACTGCACAGGACTGATAAAAATCTAAGCATTTCTAGATAATAAGAAAATAGCAATAAATAAATGAGACTCAAAGAGGGAAGTAAAAAAATCAGAAATCCTATTTTCCAGTATGAATTCCCCTAACACCAAAAGTCATTACACTTAGGAAGAACAGCAGTTTGTAGCATCTCCAAGTCTGTATCAGAACTGATGGGCTGAATACATTCTCCACTTCAATCACGAAATACGTGAAGCCATTTGGGTAAAATTCTACGGCCTGGGCAAGCAGGAAGGTGGCATGCTGGGCGGTTACAGCCAGAGGAGAATTGTTCTAAGAATATTACCGTGTCTCAGGAGAAACTTGGCAGTTTCAACGTGACCTCTGTGGCTGGCAACAAACAGCGCCACGAAAGCTCGGTGTGCGACCCATGCTTTTTTCTGCTCTGGTCCCAGTAACTCCGCATATGGCGTGGTGCCCGCCAAGTCCTCCGTAACTCCCAGACGCGCTAGCTGCGGAACAAACACAGACCTTTTGGTCCCTTTCAAAAGAGTAGTCTGATTCTTTTTAGGTATCATCGAAGTCTCATCTCTGCACTTCAGGGATGCTTGCACACTATAAATCACACCAACATCAGCTAAATAATACCTGCTTGTTCCTTAGTCTTCTGCCCCATTTTGATTCTCTCCTATCTAATGATATTTATTCATAGCCTTCCCTTGGAGGGAGCATTAATTTGGGTTTTCCTTTGGTATGTAGTTATTAAGCACCACAAAGCCTCATAGAAACCGTTTCTCTTTGCAATCCCTGTCCTTCTCTTAAATTTGTTGGAGACTGACCTGAGTTTTTGGGGAAAGAGGACAGACAGTTGGCTGCATAAGCCCAGGTTCCGTGGGAGGCAGGCAAGACTTTGGGCCTTAATTCCAGCAAACGACTCAAACACAAGCTGCCTCAGGAAACAGTCCTGTATCGCATTCTTTCCCAGAAGGAGCTTTTCTTTGGCAATAAAGCCAAACACATCAGTTCTAAAGCGTTGCTGAGAGGCCTCTTCGGAACACTTTTTTCAGTTGCCTCATGCTACTGTTCTTTGTGAGAAACTGTTTCCATGTTGGGCTAAATCTTCCACAGTGCATCATGGTTTTCTAGTAAGTGGAAGCACATTATTAGAACAGCTGTTCTTAAGGTTTCTTAAAAAGATTTTTTTTTTTTTTCCATTTGAAAATCAAGTGTCAACAAGCTTTCTGCAAGGCTCTCATGCCAATACACCTTTCATTTCAAAGACACATCCTTCTGCTCTGCATCTCTACATCTGAGTAGGAATAACCTTCAATGCACAGGGAACGCAAAACATGCGAGAAAAAACCCAACAAAACCCAAAAAATTCCCCAAACCCCAATTTGCCCAATAGCAAAACGCAAGCCATTTGTGGCACGAGGCAGAACAGCTGCTTCCCAGCGAACCGCAACACCACACAACAGTTAACGAAAGGAGGTGAAGAACCCTGCGGTATCCATTTGCAGCGGCTGAGGAAACGCAGAGGAACAGAATGTGATTAGCCAGGCTGGAACCTGGCCAGGGCAGCGGAGATAATGGTTCTTTACGAAAGGTGCCAAAGGATATTTCATGACCACATCTGTTCAGGCCTGATGGTTTACAGTACGAATCAGCTAGAGTACCTTGTGTTTCTGCTGAGACAACACTTCTGTCCTAAATGAAGAAAGCAGCACGCCCTCCGTCAAAGCACCACAGAAACTGTATGCTCTATAAAAATCAAAGCTTTCTTACTGATCAGACTTGACAGGATCACAAACTCAAGACGACCCATAAGCCAGCACCAGATAAAGTGGATGAGACAGGGAATGTCTTCCGATTCTTGATTTTGGCACCGTCATGTATTAAGTCCCATTCTTAGTCTGGAGTCAGTATGGCCAGAGGAGAACGGACTATGAAACTGAGAGTTTGTGTCTGATTCTCACAACAACAGACATGTCACTCGGCCTCACCAGAAGACCCAAGAACAGACAACCTCCCTTGTTAACATACCATATATTATTTCTCTTATCTGTATGAAAAACACTAGGATCGAGTATCTTTTGCTGAGAACACATCAAAAGGGTAAAACGGCAGGCAGCTGAATAAAAACGCAAACTTTTTTTGGACATGAAGATAAGCAGGGACAAGAAAAGTAACCTGAAAATATACTTACATCAGTGCTGAAAAGTTATAAAACAAAGAACTTGCACTCTTAAGTGTATGTGCTGTTTACTAGTAACAGCAAAAGAAGTGTTTTTTCTAAACTGAACAGGCTGCATTAGGGATTGACTCCTCGGTTTTGGATTACCAGCCCCCTCAAAATGACCATTTTCATTGTGAACTGTTGCAAGTACAGCTAACCTACTTAATTCCCATGGTGAGTCTCTTCCATTAAAGACCTCCCCACTGCTTGCTCTATGAAGTCCCGCTTCATAAGAGTACTCAGACCTTCAGCAACTCGCTTTTAGCTTTTCCGCATGCAGTACCCCACCATTCACAGAAAGGGAATCAACCTTTGCAACGTCTCCTTTTGCAGCAGCTGCCACGAGGTGCCCCCAGCCATCTTGTCGCCAGATGCGCATTGTAATCGTTCCACCAGGGACAATATTATTGTCCTTAAACGTCGACTCATCTGGCAGATCTGCTGTAGGGAGTCAGAAAAGAAAAGCAAGTCAACACAGCCTCAGAGAAAACAACGATCAGCTTAAAAAAAAAAGTTAAATAGTGACTGAACTCTTTCAGCCTTGCTGGTGTTCTCTGTTTTTACTGTCAATGCATCAAGGACAGCCTGGTCCCACTGTGGTAAAGCCATGAAAACGCAGGCAGGCTCCCAGCCTAGAAAAGGCTCCAGTATAGTGCTCTTGGGATAACGTGGCTGTAGCCCACAGAAAGCTATCGTTAACGTGTTAAGTACCAAAACTGTAGGAGAAAAATACGTTAAGTGTATCCACACACACACAGTGTCTTTGTTCTAACAAGAAAGCACCAAGTTTGTTTGATCTGAGAAAGCAAATCGTAGGGGCAGTTACTTTGTTTTAAACAGCAGGTCTAAACAAGTTTCAACGGCCACCTCTGCTGATTACCTGCAACGCCAAGTACTCCAACGCGGCACAGCCAGCCCATGTAATGGGAAAAACCCACAGCTCCACACGGTTCTAACCGTGGAGGCATCGGCCAGAGCCTTGCTAGAGCTGTTCTGGGCCGAGCTGAATCAGCCAGGTGCAGGCACTGGCTGGTGACAAGGCTAAGCAGGAACTCGGAGGTCAGCGTTTGCAATCTCTACCTATGGACCCCGTTGAGCAGAGCATTGTCTTCAAGGAGTAGGAAGCAAAGTTAAGCATGAAGTCAAGAGCTGAATTCCAAGTGCAATACAGTAAAAAGAGGAAAGCAGAACTCTGACCTTCATCCAGGACCTAAACGTAGCCATAACTAGCAGGTGAAGAGATACTACAGGTAATCTCCAAGAGTCCGAGGTTACAGGTTCTCACCTTCATCCAGGTACTGAAGCCGCTGGAAGTGAAGGGGGATCCCAGTCAACAATTCTAGATGGGACTTCAGCTTCCTCAGTGTCAAGTCACTCCGGCATCGAGGCAGTGAAAAGATCTCATTAGTTTCAGCCAGACGGAGCTGGACACTGAAGGCCCGCAGGGGCCAGGAAGGCATGGAGATGCAGCGGGAAAAGTTTGTGACTTGTCTCTTAGAAAACCCTTGGTATCACTATAAGGACGAGGCCTTGATCTGGTAGGAATATCCTCCCTCCCCACAGCACACCCCTTCTATCAACGCCCTCCACGCACAGATCCCGCTGTGTATCGTAAGCGCATTGCGGTATCCAAGCAGCACAAGCTGACAGCACAGTACAGCCCATGTGTGTGACGTAACAGCCTAGACCACCATCAAAAGTAACGTCCCAGGGCGCCTAAAGAAAGATTTTTGTTCTGCCCACCCTTTGGTTTTCACAAGGGTGTCATAAACTGGGAAGACGAGCAGTAGAGAAACAAAGTAGTAACTCAGGTAAATACCCACAGTTGCCCCATCTATGCTCCTGTTTACTTTGTTGAAGTCTAGATCTCAAGCTACATATTTAGTCTAATAAAAAAAAGATCATACAGCTGTTTGTGTTTACTACATAGGTGCCTTGTGCCCTAACTCAAAGCATGTGGGGAGGCTTTACCAGGGGGTATGGAGACTGTTTATTCTCCTCACTTTTGCGTCAGCTAAAAACCTGCAGAGAAGAGGGGGAGGCCAGATACTCTTGCAACAGTTGGCAGAAGCTCCAGAGCACAGGATGGAGCAGCCAGCGAGCGTCTGACACAGCCAAAGGGCGACTGCAGCAGCAGCAGATGTAGAAGACCCCTGAGATTAGAAGCAAAACCAACCAGGCACGTGTCGATTATTCATCCCCCACTCTCACGCCTCCCCTTGACCCTCCTGCCGAAGCATTACAACTACACAGAGTTCATTAATGTAGGGTTGTCTGAGAGCAGTAACACACTGAAAACAGCCCAGAGCGTGCTCCCCAGCTGAAGTTTGGAGAGGGAAGGATTTAAGATAAAGATTTGAATGCCAGACTCACCCAGCACACACAAGTTCTCTTCATTTAAATACATCTTGGTAGAGCTTCAGTTCCGACAGAACGCTCGTAGTTGCGAAGCACTTCTGGCATGCTCGCTTCAAGGAAAACGTGCAGGAAGAGCTACTTCAAATCTCTGGACATCTAATGGATTTTTTACTACACAGCATGATGAATTCCACACACAACCCTGGATTAAGGGATGACAGTATTTATGCTAAGGAGATGTTTCATTAACCAAAAGAATATACTCACATCCCACTTAGGACAAAAGTCACTTACCACAAGCTGGTTTATAAAACAGTCACAGGATTTATTGAGATAAATACAAATAGAAAGTTACATAGATTTTTATTCTGACAAATGAATGACACTTCCAGAGTGTCCCCACTTAATTGGGTTCTAAACAACACTGTGTACAGACACAGCCGCCTCTAGGGCGGCATCCTGACCGACGCCAAGCGGGTATCATACACGAGAGGCCAGCGAGCCTGGACTCTGAGCAACATGACCAACATGCTTTGGATTACAAGTGCTTGATAATTTCCTACAGCATCCAAGCAATATTGCACCCACTAACATTATTTTCATGTTCCTTAGCTAGAAATGTTTAAAAGTGATATTCTTACTGCTGTTGTGAAAGTGGATCAGCTACCTAACTTTGCTCCACCTGCCTTTTAAAAAAAACATATTTTTGCATAATTTAAACAACCCCGAGAATTGTATGTGAACACACCGCTTTACTCATCATTGCATACATTTGTCTAGTCACAAGACGTAAAGTGCGGTCTTTAGTCATGCTGAAATCATTTCTAGTTTAAAACTAAACCAAAAAGACAACCTTGTAGAGGGTAAATCTGTTTAACAGACCTGCACACGGTTGACAAAAAATCCCCACCCCAAACATATGATGTTCTACATTGGAGCATGCGACTGTAGTTTTAACAGAAGTTCTTAAACGCTCTGCTGAAATCATGTCATTTAAAACAGACAGGATTTCTGCAGCCAGAGAGGTACCAAAATATTGTCAAAACCGAAGAACTTTAAGCCTTTTAGGGAACTTTTATAGCTGGTGGCTTACTGTTTACACATATTCTAATTAAAAATTCCTAGTGAACACTAACCAAACACGCTAAAACATACAGAAGCTTGTGTTTTCCAGTGGATTATTGCAGGTACAGTTAACTATTTAAGATTATCTGACAAACAGAAACCTGGGTTGGGTTCAAAGTATTTGATTTATATACAGTACATTTCAAACATACTTACATATACACACACCAAAAAATTTGTTCAGTGCTAAGAAATTTAATGAACTGATAATAAAAAAACAGAAGTAAAACCTAGTCAGAAAGGCCTTAGAAAAATTGAACTGTTAGAAAATACCAGTATAATGCCAGCATTAGAAAGAGATATTAAACTAGAAAAAAAATAACTTGAGGGGTCTTTTTGTTAAGAAATTGCAATCATAAAAAGTCTGTACTGAAGAAGCATTTGTTTTAAATTATAAAAAAATTGTAAAAAATTAAATGTAGAATGTTGCAGAATTTACAGAGTTTATACTGTTTGCTGCGAGAGCACTGGCATGTTTCTGCCTGCAACTTCCAAAAAGCATTTTGTGATCTCACAAGAAAACAATTTGTTACAAATACTGTACATATTATAATACAAGACTAGTTAAACAAACTTATACAAAACTGAGCCCTCCAAAAATACAGAACCCAGCTGAGGAACCTACTTGCTGTATTGCAGACAAGCTAGATGTAAAACAAAACAAAAAAAGAAAGAAGTAATTTCTGTAAAAGCCTTCACCCATGTGAACTACTTGCTAGTATCATAGTGAAATAAGGGGAAGTATTTACACAGGTCTATTTACAATAAAGTATTGTGTTCACAGACAGAAAGTAACTTACTACATGAAGCCATTTCTTCAGTATTTAAGCATTAGTTTTTGAACAGGACAAAGTTCCAATCCACAATCTAAAAAAAGTAAGAGGATTCCCCCGGCCCCAGGCTCCCCACTATCTGCAGATTTGGGACAAGACAGAAGACAGGATCCACCAAAAAGAATTAGTTTTATAATTTTTCAAACTGGTCAGAAGCTAATTTTATTAACAGAACTTTGGTCTATCTGGATATTCTTTCTCCCAAAACATCTGTTTAAATACACAGAAGACATCCTACTTAAGCTTAAGGATCTCAGTAACCTTCATTTGTTGTTTGCCCCAAGCCTCACCATACAATCAACAGACGTTGCAGAGCAAACTGGGTCAACACCTTTCCCCTAAATAGCTGTTATTTGTTTTTCTTCAGCATTTAGAGGTCCTTTGTTTCTCAGGAACAAAGTAGAGGGCAGTTCAAGATTATGAATGTTAGACCAGTTAAAAGGTGTTTTTCAAATGAAGTATGTATGTAAAAAAATCCCCAACAAACAAAACCTGAAGTTTGTAAAATTCTGTAAAACCCTTCTACAGATACAGCACCTGCTGCGGGAGCTGAGTCCCCTCACTGAAGTGAACTTTGCTAGGGCAGAACGAGTAACTCGGTTTGGGAAATTAACATTCGACCTACCACTACCAGAGCCAGCAGTAACGGAACGAGACATGTTCACATCTGTAAGGGTATAGCTCAGAAACAACAAATTAACAGAAAAATCACAATATACAAAGAATCTTGTGCTCTCTGTGTTTCGAAAAATACCACATTATATTAAGTAAAAATGAACCATGCTTTAGTTCTAGCAGAGTAACTACTTTATAAAATGAAATGATTTTTGAGCTTTTTTCCACTGATACAGAATTAAGTTCTTCATAGTTTTTTGTTGAAATGCAAAACTATTCACATATATACACTTTTTTCAGTTAAAATGTAATACTTGAAACAATACAAAAACTACAATAAAAGGAAATAACGTCTTCATGTAAGTTTGCTATAATCAGGTTTAAGATTTAGAAACCATTATAAGCTTATAGCAGACTGCTCTACTACTGGAAATGTTCTGTTAAAAGTGAAACACAAATTCCAATTACACTGAAACACTGAGTACGGTGTAGGACTTTACACACAAGACACAACTGCAGGCGAGGTCAGAGTTACCACCCACATTTACAAAGGAAAAAACAAAAGGAATTACTCGTGCATACCAGACAAACACAGCTGTAGATGAAAGGTGGGCACGAAATGAACATTGTAACGTGCTCAACAGACTCTTTCCAGCTCAAGTAGGTACCAAAAACCTTGTTTGTCCACATTAGTCATAGCAACCGCAAACATCGGGGAATACCCATTTCGATGTTCAGTGTTCACTGCAGAACACCACATTAGTTTTGTTTTTTAATGGTAGTATTGTCCATGTTACCCTGCTTTAGTTTTATGGTAGCAAAGAAGGACACATCTTGATCTCTGTCAGACTGCAGGGCTAGGATGGTCTCTTCTGCCGCTTCTAGATGGGGATTGCCAACACTTTTAAAATACGCTAGAATAAGGGGAGAAAAAGACAATTTTAATCAAAGAATAAACTCTAGGACATAAGGAGTGAAGAAATACAGAAGATGCCAAAAACATCTGGGGTAGCTCATCCAATTTCTAGGCTGCTTAGAGAAACTACAGCAAGCTAAGGAAGCTGACAGAAGTATGCTGCGGCTGCCTACTCATCTTATTAGGTACTTGGGTATTTCTAAGAAATTATTTTTGCTGAGCCCTAAATAGAAACATATCAACAAGTAAAAGCAAGCTCAGGAAGCTGCCACTGCACAATGCTTTACAAAACATTCTCCATACTTTATTCTGAAAAAAGATTGGAGATTTCTGTGCATCTTCCTTTGAATCATCAGAGATCAGCTTTTTTTTTTTTGTTTTTAAGGAATTGTAATACAGGAAATTGTAGTGGTGTACAAAGTTACATTCTTTCCTAGTATAACTGGTAGCTTAAAACTAAAAAGACAAAGCAAACTACTTCAGAAAAAGGCCTAATGCTTCACCTGAAGGGCCCAAAAGACGACTACTTCATTAACACAGAGGTCTGAAATATCAAAATAATCTAATACGATGTTTAAGAAAAAAGTATTTTCCACATATATGACGGTTACCAAAAATACCCGCCAGCAGCAACCGCCAGTCATGGCAGTACTTCCAGCTCTACCCAAGGGCGTCACCGCCCTCTAGCGATCAACTACATCGCGTGTCAGATTATTGACACCGATTTCAGACCCTTTAGGGACGACGAGCAATATTCTAAAACAGAAAAGCCACTACAGTGTACATTCCTAAATCTGTATTCTTAAACCTGAATTGGAAAGCAGTATCCCAGGTTACAGTGTATAGTTCTGTTTTCAGTGTAAACAGAACCAAACAGCCTTTTACCAATTGAGCCAATTTATAGGGAGCTGCATGGCAGAGGAAAGACAGCACTCACGAGACGTTAGCTCTTTTCAAAGGGAATTAATGACCACACCTTTCTCCAATAACGTCTGCCTTAGAGCCTTGGCGAGCAGAACCCTTACGTTTGGCACAGGATCTGAAGCAAGACTTAAAAGACTGGGGAGTAAGTGTTCAACAAATTGGTCGACAGGCATACATTCTTCTTCTACTACAGCCTACAGGATAAACACAGAACACAAGAAGGCAACATTTATGTAAAAACATGCTATTTGCCATTCTTTAATTTGGCCTGACTATTAAAAAAGTCAGTCTAACTCTGAACAAATACACTCCTATGGTGGTAAAATAAGTACAACATTTGAAATACTGTTATGAAAACATGTCTTACCATTCTAAAGTTCATCTGAAGATGACCTGACATGAGCAGGTAGCTTGCTTTCAACAGTATTTTAGGAAATACTGCTCTCTTGCCTGTCATCACCCTTTTGCCTTTCAACATTCAACCCTTGCTCCTCATTGCTACAGAAGTGGGTTTGGTTTGGAGGGTGGTGGGTAAGTACCCATTGGTACTCTGAATAGCTCTTGTGAACCTTTATCTTAGCTTGTCAAAGTATTACAAAATACATCTCAGTTTAGGACTTAATTCTTGACTTTGTACCAGGAGACCAGAAAGTACAAGGATCAGCTATTTCAGCTGGAGGCAGAGAACGGGGACAACAGCTTCAGAACTGGATAGCCATATGCTAGTACTGAGACCAGACCAACTCTGCCACTGTCTTGTCAACCCACAGAGTCACAGAACCCAGAAAATGACAAAAAAATCGTGACTCCAAATTTCAGTTTTGCCCACATTGCCAAAAGCCTCAAACTGGCTCCAAATTAAATGTACACATAGAAACACAGAGAACATTCCAACCTGACAAATGAAGGCAAAAGCTTGTCTTCCAACCCACTTGGAGCAGTGACGAAATCGCACTACAAGTTCATTAATGAAATTTAATCCCAGTGCATTTGCATTGTTTGCATAGAACTTCTGTAGTATTGCTACAACCTGTGAAGCAAAGGAAGGAGGAAGGGAAAAAGGAGGGGGAAAGAAAAGATGAGACTTGAGTTAAAAAAACCCACATAGTTTCATTTGAATCCTACAAAGGGACGACAAAAAGTGTAATCAGCTATGTTTGCAGAATTAAATTACTGTGCTTATTCTGGAAAAAAGCTAGCATAAGCTTTAAAAACCTGTTTGTTCAGGTGAAACAAAGAGCACTAAAATTAAAACAATTAAAATAATGCCCCTTTCCAGGCTGACATTAAGAAGAAATTCAAAAGATCTTTCTACTCATTCAGGATGTCTATGGATGATGGTGTTACTAAGTTCGTAAGTTAAATAATCTTTGAGGAAAGATCAGTAATATTTTTCTTTTAAACAACTGGGGGAAGGTCTCCAAATATTTTATATTCCAGTTATCATCCAGTTAAAAATACATCTATCATTCACATATAACCAGAGAAAGATTTTAAGATCTGTAGAAGTCAGACAACTCAAAATATTTTATGAAGTTTTCATTTCAATTTTTTCATATTGTTTACCACGTTCATCAAAGCATGTCTCTATTCACCCTACTAGTCTGAAAGAAAAGAGTGATTTCAGGTATCCCTCTCAAGGATCATTTTTCTCTCCTGTCAGGAAATGAACTAAATCCCCTACCAGTCTGAAGGAAATCCACCGAACTTCTGAAACTTTATCAGAGCAGAGAGTGAGTGCAATATGTCTTAAGTAGTCATAGACATCATTGGGGTTGTAGAGTTCCAGTATCAGGATCAGCTGCCTGAAACACAAAGCAAATGATTAACTTTAGCAAGTGCAACAGTAACCTGCTCTGATTATACCATCTGTTAAACATAGGGAAGGATCATTTGGAGTCTCAAAAATACCAAGGTTATTACAAAGCACTTCAACAGTTTTTTCTTCTCTTTACTTCATAAAGCACGTACCTCTAGAACACGCGTGCACCTCTATAATGATCCTTCCCCACGGAAGGAACCGCACAGAACTCGCTCTAGCCACACCACTGCCAGTATGTTACCAGCAGCCGTGTGCAAACCAAGCACGAAGTGACAGCTCTCCACTAGATGTCAGGGAACTGCTGTACAACATGCTCATACTGCAGTGAGATTTAGGTGGCTGTGCCAAACTACAAAGGGAGACTGAATCCTCAATAGCCCAAACAAAGCAACAAGATAAACACGAAGGTCAGGTTTTAGCTGCAAACTATGCCTACGAACATTCTTTGGGTGCTTCAAATATCACCGGGGCTTGTAGAGTAACATCCCACAATTCTTTTTCTATCTCCATTATACACCCACTCATATGGAAATACCAAGTGAAACTAATTTAAGGACTGTTTTTTTCTTTCATACACATTAGGAAAATTACTTTGTACATACATTTCACTGATTTTTGCAAGGCAGTCTAGAACTAAATAAAATATGAAACCTCACTGAACAGTATCTATCAGATTGCCGTATTTCATAAGCTGCAAGCGAACCAGATGTCCATTTTGGTATAATCACAGACATTTAAGTTTCAGTCATGCTTGATTACAACACAGCTTGCCCAAAACCCCCACCACCCCCACTCCCTCTTCCTCCCCAAAAGCACTCAACAGCTAGTGGCTTTTAAGTTCAGTTCCTTAATAAAGAATGGTTGTAATCTTTTAGCTCCTAATTAGAGTGTGACAACTTCTGAATGTAATTATGTATATCCAAGTCAGTAATGTCAATTAAGAATCAGAAGTTAACAAAATTACATACTCTGCCAGCTCGTAACGAAACCTCCAGTTCCTGCTGTTATCAGTCACCACAAATTCTTGAAGTTGGTAAAGATACTCTCGCCTTTTGTCTGCATGAAGTAACTAAAGGAAAAATGTTACTAGTATAAAACTGGTAAGATTCAATACCTGTAGTTCTCTGGTGTATTAACTCTATTTACACCTATGTGCATTTTCCTACTTGAAAGCAAGCGACCATTCACAAGATGCTTACTCAAAACTGCACAAAACAGACGAGTGCCTGGACACGCAAGACTGACATCTGAAAAAGTACATTAAGTCATCACTTCTGCAAGGTTACCTGTCAAAGCACCATCTCTGGGCACAGACTGAGCATCCAAAAACTAAGGATTTGTGTTTATTTTGCAGCAGCCGACCCGGGTCTGCTCTCTTCTCTCCCAGCCCCAAACAAATTGCTAATGGTCCAACTTTCCAGCTGAACGGCACAAAATACTAATTCCTTTACAACAGCTAGGAGCATTTACAACCACATTTACGAAGGGGTTTCTGTTTTGTTAATTTTTTGGGACACAAGACAGAAGAGGGGCCTTAAAAAAAGCAACAGACACACGCACAAAATGGCAGTATTGCACTGAACTAAACACATAATTCAGTATCGATACCTGCACATCTCATTAAAAAACTCAATGTAATGGAGTTGGGAAAATAAATTATCTTGAGAAGTTACACTTTCCTACCTTTAGAAAATCATACAGATGCTTAAGGACACCAATACGGACTTCATCCAGATCTTTCAAGAATCCATTGAAAATTGGCACCAGATCAGCAGCTGTTAGCTGATCCCCCAGAATAACTGCTAGTTCATGTATGGAGAAAGCTAGTGTCCGACGTACCTTCCACTGCAAACAGTTTAAGAAGTGAACTAAATTAGGCACCGTAACTAAAATAAAGAAGCTTTTCAACTACACCTGTGTGAGGACTGAGAGAGCAAGAGCGCTAGCTGCATAGCAGTAGAAAATGTTAATCGTATTTATGCAATCTGATTTAAATCTTGACTGTTATATTTTAGTGCACATTTAATCCCTTATGAGAAGTATACGATGTTGTAACTTCTGTGCAACAAACAAAACAAACTACTCAAAATTCTGATTTATCATTTAAAACCTTTGGATTTTTCACCTGTACATCTGAGGCCAGCGTCTCATACGTGTCTTTCAGGCAGTGCCAGTTCTGCCTGCCCAGCGTTAAGGCCACCCCAGGAAGACTGTATGCACAGTGTTTGGCTATTTCAGTATCGACAGTCTGGGCTCGAGCCGGGTCCGTCATTGACAAGTACTGGTCTAATAAAGGTTGAGGTATGATATCCTACAGATAGAGACAGTTCATCAGCAACACACACTAAGATCAGAAAGAAAATACACCTGTTGTGCTACAGTATTCTCTTGCTACCAACCAGCTGGCAACAAAACACAAAACAGTCCCAAGACGCCCCTTCTGTGGGCTATCTTTACAAAGTGTAAACGACTCCTATAGCTGTTTGTCCTCTCATTAGGATAGAGCAGTCAGCAACAAACAGTAATTATTACTTTATCAGCATATTGCATCAAACCAAACTGAAAAGGTCTTCTTTGCTGAAGACAAACAGTAAATCCAGTGGCAAAACAGTATAGTCAGCACCTACCTTGTTGCCAAAAAGGCAACACAATTTTTCTAGCTTTCTGATTTAAGATAGGTTCTCCTCAAATACCCAGAGCATTTCTTCACATTCTTGCAACTGATCAATTGCAAAAGCTATCACTGTATTAAGGATAAGATGAACTGTATCTGGTACTCCATTAAAGCAGGTGGATGCTATTTTAATCACCTGTAATTTTGACTTCTCATCTTCAAAGGGTGGGTTATTTTCTTGCTCTTTCTTTAAAAATGCACTAGATGCTCTGTGTTGTTCCTCTGAGTCCTGTAAAAGAACGTACTAGCTAGTGAAACGAGTCCGAAATATCCCAAACAGCAGTAAGTCTAAGCATCACTCTACAGAATAATGCACTTCAGATACAGAATAGCTTTTAACAGGCAAAGTCTTATTCAGTGTATTTATACAAGTACAAAAAGACAAGAGTGGTATGCTAAGGCAAACACTGTTAGTAAAACCATAGCAGCAACAAGGGGAACAGTAGTTAGAGTTACTTCTAAAAAAACAAAAAACAAAAAAACCAGCAACCCACAAACAAACCACGAAACCCAAAAAATCCCAAACACCCTCCTCCCCCCCAAAAAAAAGCAGCAACGTAATTTAACCCAATATTCATACAGATTTTGGATCATTACTTTTACTACGCTCTTAAACAGTCGTTATTCTTGGCATGAATTTAAATTATATAAACAAAACAGCTTGTCACTGTTGCTCCAAGTCAGTCAATACCACAACAAAAGCTTTACTTATTTTAGAACATCCTGCTGGAAACTCCCAAGCCTATCATGAAGCATACACCTCTCCCCAAATATCAACAAAAAATTTCAAAATAATTTAAAGGTTTAAAAGACCATACAAAGATCAAAAATCCACACAGTATTTTACATTTTTGTTCATGCAGGTTTTATGTGTGATTTTTGTTCATAGACAAGAAGACCTTTTCTTTATGTTTCACAGTTAGTCCCAGCAACATTAAATACTGTGCAAACAATTCTTTTTACTCCTATCTGTTTGTTATAATCAAGAAATAGTAACCAGGAACTGTATATGTGTCACCACCTGATTCAGCCTCCTGTCTGGAGATAAGGCTAATTTTAGATTCATTACAGGAAGAGGGGAGACGGTACTTGCTACATTTCATCTGAAAAAACCTCAAAGACTACTGCAAAACTTTAACTCTTAGGTAATTTGTGTGCAAACAGAAATAATAGCCTTCAATAGTTCAGCTTTTTCTTTCTTTAATTAAAGTAGCATATAATAGTTATGATGTAGAAATGTTCAAAGGCTTTAGATCAGAAGTGGGCAATTACGCCAGGGACTACACAAACACACATAGTACTAAAGCAGGTAAAAATTCATTTCAGATGTGGAGCACAATGCGCACTTACTGTGCTTTTCAGTATACTGGTGGCAGACTGGTCACTGATGTTATCCTGGGAGGCAGGGGATGAAAGGGTGTCCTCCTCCACCTGGTTGCAGGTAACATCTGAAACAACTGTTTCATCTGAAACAGTTTTGTTCTGAAGTTTGCCACTGCTTTCTTCCATTTTTTTGGTCTCATAGTCACCAACAGAATCAAACTGAGCAGCTCTGAGAGCAGCAGACAACACTTGGACCTGAGCTGTATAAAGCAAAATAAGACTATTTAGTCTCCCTTCTGCACTTAAAAGCATTAAATTTGTAATTAGTTAATCTGAAAAGATAAAAAGAAGCCCAGTTTGAGCTATACAGAAATGCTATATTAGCAAACATTTGCTCTTAGAAAGAAAGGGCCCATTAGTCTTTCACAAAACCATCACAAATTAAGAGCAATGATTTGGATGTATTAAGATTTTCAACAGAACCATTCTACCAATTTCTCCTACTGAAAGATATTTCTAGTAATCCCCTGTAACAAGGTATCACAGCACGCTGGCTCACCTCCCATTCTTCATACTGGTGAACACTTTAACACAAATTCTTCTGTTATATTCTTTAATTGATTCTACTGCTTGGAAAAGGCATCAATGTGCATTTAAAACATTTCTGAGAAAAACTTTATCTAGAAGAGGGAATCAGTCAAACCATCTCTGAACCATTTTGCAGAAGCAGATAGAAAATGAAAGGTTGGGTTTGCCAGCGTATCACCAATAAAGTTAACACAAACTGTATTTGCACATTATGCTACATTGCTGCTAGACTAGAGTTCAGAATGCAGAAACTCTAGCTACACCTGCACAAGCCTACGGCAAGTACAGTCTTAAGATGAAACATTAGAGCATGCTTTATAGGTGAAGAGTACTAGAATACTTTGGAAGGAAGGGGAACAGACAATTTAAAAAGGCAGAAGAATGATCACAAGCATATTCATAAGTGTTTTGGCAGTCAGAGCAGAAGGAAAACAGAAACTAACATCCCCATCTTATTCTGAGAACAGAAGCAAGACTGTTCTGATGAAGTTGTACTAGGGGGGTGGGCAGAAATCATCTTCACCCATGCCTCTCCAAACCCCTTGTTTCTCACTGTACAGCTGTCAAGTTAACATCTATTTGTCTTACTTCTACATAATGGACCTTTTGCTCTTTTGCTTTTACTCTTTGCCTTTTCTTTCCAAAACTCATTTATGCTTTTTTTTTTTTCCTCCTCTCATTCATTCAATTTCCACTTTTACTGCTTTTTTTTTCACCCCTTCCTCTTAAATCTTACCCTTTCTTTCTGATTCTTTGCCTGTCATGTGAAGAATTTTTCTAGTACCTTTCTGAATGGCCACAGGGAGCCACCTAAATACGCCACACCTTTAGTCTGCTTACTACTCACTACTGCTACAGCCAGGAATCCAACTGCAGATGACTTTGGATGCAGAGAAGGGAGGAATAAACAGGCAGAAGAAAACAATTCACTAGAGTATGTAGGAGACCTAGTGGAAGAAGCAGCTGAGTTGACTATGGATGACAGGCTTGTCAAGAGGGTTCTGGCCCAGGAAACACGTATGCATCCCACCAGCAGGCTATCGTCACTTTGGTATGCTCATCATCAGGCCTGTATGGGGAGGCTAAGGAAAGGTGTCTTGAAATTAGGGCTCTTCTCACTCAACCAAATATTAGATGAATTCAGCTGATAACAGGTAGCTCTGTCCCCAAAACCAAAGTACTTAGTTACAGTACTTAAAATTAAAGACAGTTTTAACAAATTTCAACAAGCTCTCTTCCCTTTTGCAGTTAGATCCAGTGCTTTCCTCACGCAAACAGGAGCTAGGAACACTTCCCTAACTGTTCTAGAAATAACTCAGGCCTTGAGGAAAAGGCTCTTGAAAGCTTTCTACTATAATTTACTACTCAATGAAGTCTTATCACCTTATGAACACGAAGCCAATTAAAACGCAATCAAGGGTTTTGTAAAGGCCAGGAGAAAACCTGCTCAGAGAAAACATGATTTTACTGTTACAGAGTCTCACCTTGAACATCTGGATCATCTATGTGCTCCTGTAAGCTTTCTAGAACTTTTTTAATTTCACTACTAGCAACACAGTTACTACATGGCACATAGCTGCTATTCTTGTGCTTTTCAGTCTTTAACTGAAGCAACTCCAGATCCTGACTTATATCAGGCAGAGGAGGGCGCCAGTATAGAAAAGTATTAAATACGTCCTCAGCCGACTGTAGCCTTGAGTTCGCTCCAGGAAAACTGCTGTCCTTAGTGACTTCTGTGACACCAGCAGCAACTTTGTCACCCTGAGACAATCGAGACATATCTTCTCCAGGATTGGTACAACAATCTGAACTTTCTTCCCGTGTATCTTTATTTAGGTTCTCAACTGAGAGCTTTGTATTAACTTCAGCTGAAGTCTCCTCAGTCGATGATTCTGGTTTGATTTCCATTGGTTGCTCTGAACTGGTAACAGACACACACAGTTACCCAAATAAAACTTAAAGTACTCTGTAACAATAGTTTTCAGTGAAATACTTCATAAAAGACAGCATCAACTACAGAAGTTATTTTCTCTGCAGAAAGACAGAATTTATGCTACCACTGTGCTTTACTTCACCAGTCTTCCCTTTACCCTCCTGTGAAGCCATCAAAGTGATTTTTTTTTTTTCCCAATAATGTGGCTACACTCAAATAGACATAGGTGTGACCTCACTCTTCATGCCCTTCCTGGAACTATATTCTCAAGCTGAGATTTTTAGCCCTGAAGAGCAAGTAGAAGAATTATCTCCCTTCCACTACACCACATCTTTCCCATGATTTTACCTGGACACTGCAGCATTTGTACTGGAGGACATTAAAGTTACATTGTTGCTTGGCTGATAGGAATTGGAATTCACATCTTGCATTGATGGTCGGATACTTAGTGTCCCATCTTCTCGAATGTAAAGACCAGCACTCGAAGGGTTTGCAAAGGTAGAAATAAATGGGCCAAGAGACTGAAAAGCAGCCTGACGAACCTGTGATCGTATAAAGACAACAGTCAGTATTCATGCCCACAGAGTTAATGCTGAAAAATAAAAATATGTTCAATTTTTTAGTAGCAACCAATTGATTTTTACTATAACAGCTTCATTTATTACCAAATATTTGCTAATTGATAACAGGCATATGTGACACCTTAGCAAAGTGTGTTAGAATATTAAGCATATATTAACAATCATAAAAAGTTATAAATTAAAGGACATCACTATCTACTTCTACTAATACCTTTAACACAAGCAGCTTATTCTCAAGAGTGTTTACACTTATTGAAAAAGCCTGTTGATAGAAATTCTAAGTAGTAAGAGAGAAGAAAAATATGGTACTACCTTATTAGAGGAGATTAGAGACTAATCTACTAAAACCTAATCTCACCAAATTTTGTTTAGAGAACTTTTACAGCACACTTCTGACTTGCCCATCATTTGTGTACAATCTGCCTGGGAAGATACATCAATTACTGAGTGAGCTACTTACCCATCTGCAAGTGTCACTAATAAGACTGATAAACAGCGGCGACAGTTTGCTTCTGCGAACTTCTGGGGATGTGGTGTAAGACACTGCCATAAAGCATTCAGCACAAGCTTTTCTCATTCCCCAAACACTATCGGAACAGAGTTCAAAGAACTTGGGAATCTGCCAAAAATAAGAAAAAACAAGACTAATCAAAGACTAAACAAAGACTGCAGCAACTTACTATCGAGGTATTTGTGCAAAAACTGGAGACAGTTATAACTCACGAGAAAATAAGTGAAGAATAGAAGAAAGAGACAGGTTAAAAACATTAATTAATTCAAGAAGCTGGAAAAACTGTCTCCCGTTTACTTAACTAGGATTTTAAGTATAACTATCTTTCTATTCTTTCTTAGTGCATAATTATTAATAGCCTGTTTTTACTGAAATCATAACTTGACTGATCATCTGGTTCAGGGAAAAAAGAGAAAGAGTTGGTAATTCTAAAGTGTATGTGTGTGTGTATATATATGCACACTGTCAATTACATTTAAAAAAAGTGTTTTGCAAAACTAGAACTGCGCATTTCTATTCATTCCCAGTTTTGCTATATAATTGCAACCAAAGCCTTAGCCAAATCAATTTAAAAAAGTGCATGCACGCTGATTAATTTACAGAGAAGACAATAAAAGGACTCATTATTAAGCCTTTTGAACTGAGAAATACAAGTCTTGTAAATTGATTTTGATTTTTACGTACCAGCAGTCTTTCTGTGGCTTCTTGCCCAACTGCATTACAAATGTCACCAAAATTAGCTGCACAAATCTAAGAAATAGAAAAAGGCATGAATAACATTCTGGCTCTTTCAAGGGCATTAGTTTTGTTATCAACTTCACCACGCACTATTTATCCCATGTAACAACTGCACATGTTTTGACTATTCAAATTTCAGCCATGTAACTACATCCTGTAATGTTAACTCATCCCAAACAAAGACTCATTAGAGCAAGCTTCCATAAGCCATATGCCTTTGAAATCAATAGTAATAAAGGTTTCTACATGACAGGCATCATCTACTTCAGTAATCACTAAAAGGGACAATAAGCCTACTTAAAAGTCTAAATTATTTCGAACAGCAGCTGTCAAAACCAAAGCAGACTAAAACAGGATACGAGGGTCAGGACTTAGTTGTACTGACAGAACTATCTTTGCTATGGCTGAGACTGGCTTAAGTACTTTGCTGAAGTAGAGTTTAATCAAGGTCTCAAGTTAGTGTCATTTACAGTACATTACACAAATGCTATAATTAAGGCAAAAGGGACATTCCCTCCTGTTGGAAAAAGATGTTGTCAAAATCTGAAATCAATTAAAATAGGACTGTGTTAATATACAATTTATTCATTCTATGTACTTATTTAGAAAGCTATAATGCAGCTCAAATTCCAACAAGTGCAGCTTATGTCAAGGGCCAAGTTGAAGCTCTGCATGACCCTTAAGACTACTCAAATATTTTAAGACTTCTTATGCTACGAGTTCCCTTTTGTACTTGACCATGAATTAAAACAAGACTTACACTTTGGGGATTTCTCCTTTTAATAATACCAGATTTAATGATTTATTTATTTTTAAAAGAAGCATGTCTCAAATATCAATTACTTTTGAATTTCTGGTTTTGAAATAAGATGGCTGAGGTCAGGTAACTTGCTTGCATCCTATTACCAATCATGGTGGCTTTAAAAAGGTTGTGCTAAACTATTAAATGTGCAAGATCAGTTTAACTGCTACACCAAAGCTATTCACCAAGGACCGTTACCTATTTCTTTACTGAACTACCGAAACTATAACCACGTGAATAAATTAAAACTGCTCTTCCAGACTCTTTCAAAGTTCATCAGTTAAAGTTATGACGAAATTATTCAGGAAGGCATTTGTACAGCAACATACACATCCTTTTTTAAGAGGCTTAGGGTTGAAAACACACCCACCTTTCGGACCTGAAACAATTTCCCATCACTGCACAGTTCACAGAAACGAGGAAGCAGCATGTGCTCAACTGTTGTTCTGCTCAACATCGAAGCCATTTTACAGATTATCTAAAAATCAAGAAGGGGATAAGTGTATGGAGAAGAAAATTAGAAAGCTTGTAAGCACGACCAAATATTCCTCCTAAAAATTACCTCCAAGAGCAAGTGAGCAACTACCATCAAACAGATTTAACTGCCACACATTATTTGTATTCTCATATACCTGTTTTATGTGAAGTACAACTATAGCTTTTATTTAAAATCATTCATCACCACTGTGCCTGAACATAACATTTTTACATATAATTAATTGTCTTTTTTATCTGGTTAAATAGACTTCTATTAATAAATGCATTTTCAAGGTGTTTTACAGTGTGGCCTACACTGATATTTTGTATGGAGAAGACAAGAGTTCCATTGCACTAGTCAGGGTACAAAAATCACAATTCTTAAGCATATTAGAAATATCTCAAGCTTAAGCATGCAAGTAAGCCCCTTGGCTTTAACAAGATTGTTCAGAAACTTAAAAACAAGCACAGTCCCAGCTTTTTATAGGCTCAGACAACATGATAAAAGTTTGTCATACAACAGGAGAGAAAAGGGAGAGTAGGACAAACTAATTATATGTATGAGCTGATGCACGCTTTACAGGAACCATCCTTAGAAATTTTAGGAGTTAACATCGCAGCATAATTAAAGTTAGCAACTTGCTCATTAATTTAGCTTTCTCTGAGGAACTGTCTACTTCAACTACCGTTACAAACCATGTTTCTGCTGTGAAAATCAAATGCTTTGGATTGTACATTTCTTTTCAGCTCCCACTTTCTGTAATAACTTGCTGTAATTCTTGTATTTGCAAGAGTAATAAAGAAGGGGCTCCCATGCACCTTTCTACTCAACTGTTCTGCCTGCAGCTCCAGGAGTTTAATGCTTACACAAGCGTTGTCAGATTAACAGTACTCATCTTCCTATTTTTATTTTTCCAAAAGTATTGAAGCTTTCTACCTCCACAAAAATAAGCTTTATTCATAGAAACATTTGCCTCTGTAATAGAATGCTAAATAAGAACTAAGGAAGACACTATTTGAGAACTTTCCTACTTTTTTTTTTTTTTTCCCCTTTTCTCAGAATTCCTAAAAGGCATCTGGTGCTTAAATGTCACCCTGGAAAACTGCCCAAGCAATAACCAACTCCCAAATAAGGCAGAGGAAAACGAGGAAAACCTAGTTGGTAAAACTGTTTTACAGGTCAAGTGTCAGATATCCATGCTGAAATGGAATTACACACTGGCACTTTTCTGTGGAGCCAACCGATTTCTTGAAAGTTAACAGGGAATTTCTTTTTTCAAAATGATAAAGAATTAAGGAAGAAATTCTTTACAATGCGGGTGGGGAAGCACTGGAACAGGTTGCCCAGAGAAGTGGCAGAAGCCCCATCCCTGGATACACTCAAGGCTGGGTTGGATGCGGCTCTGGACAACCTGATCTAGTTGCAGGTGGCCCTGCTCATGGCAGGGGGGTTGGACTAGATGACCTTTAGAGGTCTCTTCCAGCCCAGATTATTCTATGATTCTACTTGTACAGCATTACTGTGAAACCCGGTAGAACAAATGTAAAGAAACTGTTGGGAACATAACTTCAAAATGCAGTTGTTTCTTGGCAGCCTTATTTTAAGTCTTGTTAAGACTTATTTGGCTACTATTTTGACGATCATTTAGCATCCTGAAGTATAAAGATGGCCTCTTTAAACCTAATCTTTTCAAAAATTCAGAAAAAAAAATTAAAGATTTGTGGTGTTAAACTAAAAATTAAAATATGTTCATGAATAAATACAAAGGGGTTGATTGCTTATTTTATGCTTTATTTTAATGTCAGCACTATTCCTGGACCTCATCTTAATTACTGTTATGAATGAAAAGGAGTGGTAGTTCTTGTTAATACTCAATACATCAATCATCTACAGGAAAAAGACCCTCATCACTGTGGGAAAATAACTTCTAATGAGTTTGAAGATCCGATACTTCACATTTTTAAGGCATGCGATAACATTCTTATTCCTAACTACTGTACTGTATAGTTCGATTCTCAAGAAGCACTATTTCAAAAAGATTCGTCAAGCTCTTAATTGATGCAGAAGCCCAGATTTCTTCATCGCACAAAAGGTACAGGACCTAGAGAAAGCTTATACACAGTACCTCTACACTTACCCAAAGGCATTAATAAGTAGTACTCAGTGCAACAATACTCAGAACACAGTTGCTTTCTTCTTGAATGCAGTTTTTAACCTCTCAGTATGGTACACATTCTTTGAAAATTCACATTGTTTCAACTATGCTCAACTGGTGCTACAAATGACTTAGAAATCTACAGATTCAGGGCTTAACAGCTTAGGACACTTAAGCTTCAACTGTATCACGACGGCAATTCCTCAATTTGCAACAGAGCAACTAACCAATAGAGAAGAAAGACAATTAAATAGTAATGGTAGAGAAAGTTTAAGTTCAATGATTAATGTAAAGCTCTCAGGACATTAAGAATACAATTTTTATTTTTTGGGTTTTACGCTCATGAAAATCTCACGCAAAGTTGTTGTATTTTAAAAGAGCTTTACAGTAGCACTGCTAAAAGAGAACAAAAGTGATTAAAAATATATATACATTTCTTCCAAATTTACTTACATTCACAGCTTCCACCTTGTACTCATCATCACTGTCAGGAGCTGAGAGCTCCAACAGAATTGGACACACCTTATTTTCAATATCACTCTGAGCAACAAGATCTTGTTCTAGCAGTATAAGCAATGCTTCTTGACCTGCCTTTCTAACCTATTAATATGAACAAACAAAAAAAGTACATCTCTGAAAACAACATTTACTGCTATGAGAACCACAGAAGGTATCTTTTCAATGAACACACAGGTGTGAGATTAAAAAAAAAAAGATGGGAACAAACATCTCAGTTTTACCATTGTAAGGAATTAGTAATAAATACTTCAGTTTAGTGTAATTATTAGATGACATTTCATCACATTCTGAGGAGAAGCCAAAAGATGAAGCAGAAAATGGGACTTTTAAGACATGACTCCAGTAACAGACACTGTCAATATGCTGCTAGGGAAATCCTGCAAGTTTCCCATTACCTGCTAAGGATAGTACAAAACAAAAACCACCCCAACCCCCCCAAAAAACCCACCACACCCATGAAAACAACAATGAAAAAAATCCAACCTCCCTAGCACAGTGTGCTGAAATCAATAAACACAAAGCACTACATATAAGCTAGGTATTAATCAACATGGAGTTTCCTATTATCTCTTTCTTCATGCCTTAAATTCACTGAATGACACAGTATTCTCACACAATTCAACTTACGTAGTCTGGTTTTCCTACCTGATTGTTAACATCTGTGAGGTATCTCACTACTATTGGCATAAGGTACTCAAAAAATGCTGTTGGGAATTTTGGTCGACTTTCTTGCAAAAAAATGGCGATAGGAGGTATTTGTTCCATCAGCTCTGTACGTACAGTTGGTTCTAGTAATAAAGTCAAAACTATTTCAGTAAATACTAAATTAAGTACCTTAAAAAAAAAAAAAAGCTTTTTTTTGTATAATGTTTTCAGTAATAGGAGAAAATGAAAATATTCAAAACTTAATATCACCACTGAGATTCCTGTTCTTAAAGGGAAGCAGAATAAGATAGAACAGCCTTACATACATCATCAGTCCAGAGACTTAGGATCAGTTCCCTAATAAATAAAGTCAGAGCACTAGCTAGAAAACCCATTCACCATGAATGTACACACATGAAGTATAAAAACACATAACCGTTCTGTGCCACATACACTTCTTATTCAGATGTAATGAATTCCTTGAAAAATATTACTTCAGGCCTTATACTAAGTAAGAGCCTTTATTTATACACCTACCATACAAAATACTTCAGAAACAGAGAAACTATCATTTTCACTCACAGATATTGCTGCTAGACGATTTAGTTTCTTTAGTTCACTCATTGCCTTCTCCAAATCAAAAGTTATTGCCTTCTATATTGCCGCTTATGTAAAATAAATTACATTTTTTTTAAATAAAGTTACCAAAATTAAAAAAAAAAAAAAAAAAAAAAAAAAATCAAACCTGCATCTTCAGAGAGCCTGACCACTATTTCCATTACAGTGAGGAAGTCTTCTTCATTATTACTGAAATCTCGAAAGACATCCAAAAGACCTCTGGCAATAATTTGCCTGTGGAGCAAATAACATATTAGTTGCCTTAATATCCTGCCAACGACATGTAGATAGGATGCAAAGGGAACTTATCTAATGTAAGTGGGCACCTTAAAAACGATCAAGCTCTTCTCTGAACATTCAGACATAAGAGTTATACAGTTTCTCCACAAAACAAAGATGCAGTTGAGAGATCTTATTCGGATAATCAAAAATTAAAACCTCTTTTTATGCAAATGTTACGTAACAGTTACTCAAACATAAATAATATTAGACATGCTGAGGAGCATAACAACAGAAATAGTGACACCTTAACATCCACCATGCTATCAGACTCAAGTTATCATCAAGTGTAGCTGTACCCTTACCTGTTAAATATGTTATCACTGAAGGCATATTTTTCTAGACGAGCCAGGGGAGTTAAGTTATCCTGTCCAGGAATATCCAAGAATGCCGTTATCCTCATGCTATCACAGTCTGGTCCATAATCTTCAAACCCAACTTGAAAGACAAGTTACCCAAAAAAAATTAAAAACAAAAAATCCAAGAGTCAGCAAGGCACGTTACAATGTAAAAATACACTATACCGGTAACTCTCTTTCTTTTTAGAGCTATTCTTCAAAGGCAAAGTATCTGTACATCACTGGTAACAGCTTACAAAACAATCTTAAATTGTACTTAACGAAGTCAAGAGCAACACTTGCTTATAGACCTATAAATTCAAGCTTTGGAATTTAATTCATTTCAGCTGTCATAAAATCCTTAGCTTTTAACACATTTTACTTTGCAATCTGAATGGACTAACCACAAACACTCTGAGTCAAGAGGGGTCAGCACACAAAATTGCATGCCGCAAGCTGACAGACTACACTCTGAGTCAAGAGGGGTCAGCACACACAAAATTGCATGCCGCAAGCTGACAGACACATTCAAAAGGAAAATCAGTCCCATTAAAAGAAACCGAAATTTTAATAATGACAGAAAATCCCAAACTGTATTGCCTTAAAAGCGCAAATTCTTGACTTTGTTCCAAAGTTACCAAGGTACATTTTTCTCACTGGAGTTACTGGGTCCCATACATCTCAATCAGCCTGGTAGCTTTGGGAAAAGCTTTGATTTCACCTTACTTGTGAACATACTGGGAGCTTTCTACTGCAGACCTGGCAACTACAGACTTTCCCACGTAGACCTACTCTTTTCTAAATCCTTTTTTGTATTTGCAGCTTCAGACTTGTAATCAAATATTACCACACCAACTTTTAAAATTTGCCCCACCAAGTCTTACAGTCATTTAATCCAGTAACATACACTTGATTATAGATTACAGGCAAAACGTAACACTGAGGAGAGGGAATAGGATAACTTTGCTACCTTTTTTTAATCTTTCATCCTTAAAACAAAGACTGAAATAACCTGCCTGCAAAACAAATTCTCTCATTTCAGTAAAGGATATAGGAATACATACCACAATCCACAGAAAGAGTTGCACTAGAGTAGCTGATATTCCTGCTCTGGATTTAGAACTTTCCCAACCAAGCACTCCTACAATTATGGCCACTTTGTTCACATTAATATAGCAACTGTGACCATACTTAGGAACACGCAAATTGAGCCAATACTACTGCTCATACGCAAGAAGTAGTCTCTCAAACCAGCATATGAAACAAGTGACAACCACTGAAGACAACAAGCCAGTTTCTGACATGGCAGGACACAATATTAGGTATTTAAAGCACTAAAGAAAGTACAGAACTGGTAATAACTTGAAAGCACAGTGAGGAGCCAAATGGGATGTATTTGAAACTGTACCCGTGAGACCATATGTAGACACTCTAGGTTACGCATCTACAGGCAGAGACAGCCTGTGTTCAGGCAGCAGAACTTACATGATGTCTTCATATTAAAAAACAGCAGAGCTTTAGCTAAATAACTAAAAGCAAACCAGGACTGATTTCATTTATAGCATCAGTTTCCCATTTGTAAAATAGGAAGAATTTAACCAGTGGGTTAAATTATGCATGTACGCAATTCCATGATCTCCGATACAACCATTTCTTCAGGATTGAAGTGGCTATACCTTAATCAGGATAATTAAGCTTCAGATCTACCCTCACTCTTACTTTACCAGCTCTATATACACTCTTCTTCCCTTAAGAACCCCTTAACCTGAGACCCAGCACAATGAACTTTGTCTCTAAACTACATTAATATCCACTATGAATCACTTTATATAAAAAAAATCCTCTATGACCAAGAGGTACCAAGTCTCAGCTTTTTTTCTGCAGAAAAAAACCCTCCTATTTCATATATAAAACTCTGCTTGCCAATTATTTAACATGAGCCAAAACATTCTCAGAAATACAGCTCATTTAAAGAAGAAATCGTCTGAACATTCTTGGAGCAAAATGTTATACCTGGGTTTTCAGGGAAAGAAATAAAAAGCAGACTCATTTAAGAAAGCACACAGTCTCCAAGGAACCCAACTGAATTAAAAGACTAAAGTAATTCTGAATTATGCTATTCTTGCAGACAGTAAACTCTGACCAACAGGTTGAATGGGATTCAAACAGAAAAAAGCTGTGGGATTAGACTAAATGTTTATACACAGATACTACAAGAGAACCCACAGCTACATCATCAGGAACATATGCTAATTATCCATGGCTTTTTATAATGACTACGTATTGTACTGACACCCTTATTTCCATTCAACTGGTCATTATTATTTCTAGTGGATGCTCTTTGTAAATTTTTAAGTTCAGTCAGGTTCATAACATTTATCTACATAAGCATATATAATTTACATTGCACAGATATGTCTGGGATTGATCTGCTGACACACATTAGGGCTTAGCTTTCCCATCAATCACAGTATCTGAAAAGGTAGAAGCCAGTATTTGCTGCTTCAAAAGAAACCTACTGTATCACTGAGAGCTCAAAGGAAGTTATACAGCATATGCAGGATTCCAGTTTTCCTTTCTGATGATGCAACAAACCCTCCATATCCTAACCCAACTATGACCATCCTTGTATCTATGCAATTATAATATATATATTTTTTAAAATCCATACAGATTGGACACTCTT
>KL267289.1:0-15067 GCA_000699545.1 Podiceps cristatus
AATAATTATGTTATATATTAATAATGATGATAATAATAATAAATTATAATGATAATAGAAAATATAAAGGGACCAATTCACAATTTCTCTCTGCCTGATGACCAACGCAGCCCATCCCAAGCAGCAACCACGGAGAGAAACTGAGAGCAATCACCGAACATCAATATTCCCAGCAGTGATCCCGGAACCGCAAGTTCCACAGACAGCAAGCACAGGAATGAATAGCCAAACGAACAAAAGCACGAATGAACCAAAAGGCCCCCTGGCCCACCGGCCAACCCCCACTATATACTGGGCATGACATCTATGGTATGGAATACTTCCTGTGGCCAGTTTGGGTCAACTGCACTGGCTAGACCCCTCTCAGATTTTTGCACCTGCACATTAGCACAACCTGGGAAGCTGAAAAACGTCCTTGATCTCTTAGCAATGACTAAAAACATCAGCGTATTATCAACATTTTTTCCATACCAAAGGCCATACTAAATCCACAATACAGTAACTACTGAGAAGAAAATTAGCTACAATCCAGCCAAAACCAGGACAAGAATATAATTCAAATTTTCTCCAGGAACCTGCCAATGAAACCATTTGGACATTTGCCTACACAGATTTCCTCCTACCTTGTGGTCACATAGAAAAGAGTTTTCAATCTGTAATCAATATAAGTGCCAACTGGTTTCCTGGTTCTAGAAAGAGTAAAAGTCTCTGATTTTATTCAGAAATTACCGTTTTGGTTTTGTCTTAGCTATAAGTGACTAGAAATCCTTCCATTCAGCTTCTTCAGCCATTTTCTGTCAATATAGGGTATCAAGATGAAAGATATCTATTGAAGCTTAGCCTCCGAAATACAGAACAACAAATTTAGTTACATAACTCCACTTCAACCCTGCCTTCTATAGTAAGCATGGCATTGTGAGACATGAGTATCAGCTAAGGGAAATACGCCACTGTAATGCACCCCATATTACACAGTTTTTATCTTTCATGTACTGCATGCACCTCAAGCAGCTGGGCAGATTTTAAGAGAAAAAAAATGAGAAATATGCTCCAGATAAAATCAGTAGATGGAGGGGGGAAAAGCAGTTAAAAGTACTTGTAAAACTGGGAAGGTTTTAGGGTTCTGTAATTGCCTGCCCTGGATGCTAAGCTCTTCAATATTTTCGGTAGCAGACTCTGAAGACAGAAGAGAGAATATGCTTACAAGCCTCACTGATCACCCCAGCTCAGGATGCACAGCCAGCACCATCACCACCCCGAGGGCACCAGCCAGCCTTGATGGCCCTGAACAGCCGAACCTGGGGCCTCCACTCACACCCTCTGCCCAGGAGCTCCAGACAAGCTCTGGCCTGATCAGCTCCACCTCGTCTGGGCTATGATGCAGTTGTGCCTGTCCCCTGCATCCTGGAGGGATCCCTTGAACTGAGGCTGCTGCTGTGTCTTCAGCCTGGATGGACCCCGGACCCAACTGATCACCTTGCCTTGCCTGGGGTTGTCAGTGGACCCCGTTATGAGCACTTGGCCACGTTTCGGTGCTGTGGGACTGCACCCTGGTTGGAGTGGGCAATGCAGCGCTGGGATCACCTTCAGCGAGCCCGTTTGGAACATCACTTCTAGTCTTTGCGCAAATATTCTAAAAATCAGTACAAGTGAAGTAAATGCAGAAGTTGAAAACATAACAAGGAGCCATCAAAAGTGAAATAAAGAAAAATTGTGAAGAAACAATAATGTGGACCTGGAAGTAATACTGGGCCTCAACAGTTAAATATGAACAGTATGATGCCACTCCAGAAAAGGTAAATGTCATTCTGCAATGTACTAAAAAGGAATCTCATATTTAAGATATGAGAAGGAAAGGTAAGGCTTCAGCTCAAAGAGTTGAAGGGTACAACATACAAATTAGAAAAAGTACAACAAAAAGCAATAAAAGTTAGTTTTAGAGAACTGGAATTTTAGCTAAAAGAGAAAAGCAAAATTAAGGTACATATACACCCTCAAGTTCATACAAAAATTGGTTACTGCATGAATTTAGGAAAGAAACTAATATCTGGGCTTAATTTCCGGAAAATTTAGCTTAAAAATAGGAAATAAAGAAAATGAATGTCTTTAATTTCTCTGTACAGACAGAGAAGCATCAAGATAATCCAGCAGCACTGTGAAATGCTTGGCAGTGTATACTGTTACAAAAAAACATTGTAGAAGCTGACAAATGTTTATACTGCTGCAGAAATAGGTGTACCGCAGGTTATAATATGGAAATCTACAACAAAATGGGTAGAACAAACCATTTCTATAACTACGGAAAAATCTAAGTGAATTATGAAGCAAAGTGGTTGTTGTTGTTATTACTATTATTATTTCTGTAAATCTAGCTTTCTCTGGAAACAATGGTATCATTGAGAATACTGGTAGCAATTAAAGTTTAAATATTTTCTTAACTGGGATTTTACCAGTTGTGCACTGGAGCTGTTACTGAACCTTCCCCTCCTCCCCCCGATCCAAACGCTATTTGGCATTTAAAGAAACAGACTTTCTCAGTTATATAAGAGCAGAAAGCACTCTGTTCTGTTGCTTATGCCTGAGAGGCCTGGTTCTGACCCAAACAATAAGCAGACAGAAACAGCCTGTCTAGCAACATGATCATCTTGGTACTAAATCACTTATGGAAAATACCGGTCTAGATTGTTCACTATGAAAATGAGTCTAGCCCAGCATTACTACCAAGTGGTGGTGTATCTTGGGACCTCATAATTACAATTGTTATTTGATACAGAAAATCACTGATGCTGAGTTGGCATTCATCCCTTGTGTCATTTATAATTTACGTATGAAATACACATTATTCCCATATCCTTGAATATAAACAGTTATAAAAAGTATGCAAGCAATTTCCTCCTGCACAAATCACAGCTACAGCGTCAGTGCCCTTGATCAGGAAGCAAGCTACTTGCAATTGCTGAATTTTAGATACATCGAGCAGTTCACACTGCTTTAGACCGCAGCGATACCACTCTTTAATTGGGGGACACTAACTCATCACAACTAGAATCACAAATTCAAAGAGAAGCCTGTTCAGAAACCCTCCCAATGTCCAGCTACTAAACTGGTACAAGGATTTAAGATGACATTTAAGTACCCAGGACAAAGGGTGACATATTCCAAAGAATTGTCTTAATTACTGTTTAGGAGACAGCAAACTATTTAGCCATAGTGCTCATCTAGTAGATATTCAACAAGTATATATCATGGTCTCCGAAACATATCTCTTGACTACTTAAAATCTTGTTGACCATATGTATTCACAAAGTATCACATGGAATTTTGCTGAAAAAAAGTAACTTTCAGAAAGGCTTTGGTCAGCTAAAACCATTTGTTTCTCCTTGGATAGCCTTATAATTTCAAAATAACTATTCTTTGGTGTCTGTAACAGAAGAAACATACTGTCAGAAAGTCTCTCCAACTCTAGAGAATGAATATAAGATGTGGCATGATGTTGCTAAATAAAAACCTAAAGTTGACACTTTCTTTTACCAAAATTAACTTCTGTCTTTGAAGCCCAAAACACATGACAAAAATACCCATTTGTGATTAGCTGAGTCATTACTAATTTCAATTATTTACTATCAGGACAGAAGCACCTTCCCTTGACAAGCTGGCAATGCCCTAAAATTTGTATTTTCAGACACATGCCATGGGCATATTTAGCTCCTGCATGAAATTCTTTCTGTTCATCCTGCCATTGCTGGCTTAGCAATTGGTTGGTACCGATCTCAATGCTCTGACTTTTTGATATAAATGCTAATCATCTGCTTCTCACTACCTTCTTACTTGATGCAAATCTGGCAAGAACCCCAGCATCCAGTTGACTACAATCTCAGGAGTGGGAGGGGGGAGCAAGGGGGTTGCGGACTTTTATTTTCTTTTCTTCAGTTTAGGAAATCAGAACAGGCTCAACCACATGGGTTAATGGTCTGACCACCAAATACCTGAGACTACTTTCGGTACATCAGCTTTGGCAACTGAAAACTGAATAAGTAGCAATAATGAAGTTCTTTTTCACTCCCCTGCTATCTCTTCTTGTCATTGCATATGCTGACTTTCAAAAGCCAGGAGCTTTCTACTACTTCTGCTGTAAAATGTAAAATGAGGTTTTATAGGGGGGATTGGTATATAAATGAAGTATGCCCATGATGGGGGGTGGAATATGGACCAAATCCCCTAAATAACTTGACAAACTATCACAGAAAAGCAGCATTTCCATGGTAAAAAAAAAAAAAAAATAGAAACGAAGCCATGAAATTATTTAACATAAAAAGCTCATTTTCCGTCATTTTAGCAATAAGATTAAAGGCCTTCCATGAAGGGAAATCCAGGATTCAGAATACAGTGTTCTATAACTTGATTTTTTTTTATGGACTCCACTATGCACATGAGCTTTTCATTGATGCATTTGCATCCTTTATATTCCTTTTTTTACTTGATATATCTTTTGACTGAAATGCCCTTAATTAACTGTTTTACCTATGTTCTTTCCCTTGTAATACACATTCCAGTTATTTATTGTCAATCACAATAAAGGGGTTGAAAACTGTGTAGGTAGAAAAATAAGAACCAGAGAATGCTCATTCTAATTTTAGATCAAAGAATCTATCAACTCAAAAGTAAAATTATCAGAAATGAGGATTCTATTTTGGTTTAAAATACATATACATACACAGCTATTAGCTAGCTTTTCCATTATGTATAAAATAAAATTAAATCAGACATTCAAAATTCAGAGGTAAAAAATGAAGAAATTTTAAAAAGCACTATTTATGGAGTGTACAGAAAACTGAAATCTGAAGCCTGTTCAAAAGCTTACTTGGTAGCACTGGAATCTGTTTTCATTTGACTCCTCAGAGAAAACAGTAACATTTTATTCATCTTCATACCTTTGAAAGAGTTTTCTTACAACACGAGACAATACAGCTGCCACCTTGACAGAAGGCAATTAAGTCTTTGCAACTCTGAACAACATCCTCTGCAGTAAAGTACAGCTTCTTTGCACCAATAAGTATATGGTACATATTTGCACGTTAAGAGTACATTTTTAAAATTCAGCAAAAGCTGAGTAAAGAAAGATGCTGAAATTCACTGAGACCAAAATGGTACTTCCAAAGACTAGGTAAAAGCAATAGCAGCACTTTCAGCTTTGCCTAGAAACAAATGCTCAGAACAAGTGTTCTTTTTCACACCATTATATATACCATATGAGAATAGAATCATGAGAGGACCACAAACTGCTGTGCCTGACTGAATACGTAAGCATGTGTAGAGCAGTCTGGGTAAAAAGCAGCACAGGAAAATACGTCAAGGATTGTGGTATAAGGGCCAGAAGAAATTAATCTCCAGCTCTCCATACAGAGCAAGAACAATCACATCAGCAGTGTTCTGGCAGAATTTTCTCATGTGTGAATGGTTAGGGAGAAGGGAAGAAGGTAGTCAATTCTTCTTTCACTCTCATAAAGCTCAGGCACCTCAAATAATTCATCTTGACTTTCTGATTGTTTGAAATATTTTGTGACGAACGTTCACAAAGAGGATGTGACCAATGTTTATCTTTCCTACACTGATTAGATGTCAATAACCAGCACAGAAGTGGACAAATTTTATTAGGCCATAGCAATTCTCTCTTGTCTGAACAGGCTTCAGACCCACTAGTCTCAAAGAAAGACCTCTCTCTGCAAAAAAAGGTCTAATGAACTACTCATGGATGCGCTGCTACACCACTCTTCTTAAATCCCACTCATTACTGTAAGCCATAAAGTTACAATTCTGAAGTTTCAAATAAATTAGTTTGCACTTTAAAATACAAATGAAGTTACGCACTGATCTAAGTAGGCATCATCTACAGATGTAGAAGAACTGAGAACCTACGGGAGGGAGAAACGCTACACACCTACCCGCATTTCTCACCAAGGGTAGAGTGAAATCACTGAACAAAAACGAACATACAAACAGGAGGGGAATCAACTTTTTAAAAGGGTAGACAATGTCAGGACAAGGGGGAAATGGATTGAAGCTGAAGGAGGGAAGGTTTAAATTAGATATTAGGGGGAAGTTTTTTACAGAGAGTGGTGAGGTGCTGGAACAGGCTGCCCAGAGAAGTGGTGGATGCCCCATGCCTGGAGGTGTTCAAGGCCAGGTTGGACGGGGCCCTGGGCAACCTCATGTAGGTCCAGGCCTGGAGGTTGGTGTCCCTGCCTGTGGCAGGGGGGTTGGAACTCTGTGATCCTTGGGGTCCCTTCCAACCCAGACCTTTCTATGATTCTATGATAAAATTTTCATGATCAGTCCAAAGAACTGAGATGGGACTAACCATGTTACTGTAAGTTCTACCCATCCTTTAAACTATCTACATGAATATTACTTCATTTGATGAGTAAATATTCTGTGTTATTCAATAGATTAATCTGTGATTCAATGGATTAATTTTGGAATTCTGTATCTCTTAGAACTTAGTGGCACAACTGGCACTTTGCAGAAAGAAAAAATCTTGATGAACTGCAGAAAATGATAAGTTATGCAGTAAAAATGTATTCTGTCCTATTTTTGGCATATTTCCTTGAAAATTATCATTGTGACGTGACAATTAATTTTCATGAGTGGAGTCCTTATTCCTTACAATTCCATCTTCCACAGGTCAAATTTGGAAACATTTCCTTCAATGATGCCTTCCTATTTCATGTAATTCATTTCAGCCTTTAGTCCCCAGCCTTATTAATCTATTCTTTAATGCCTCTTAATCATTTCTCCCTGCTCTGTTTCTACTGCAGCAGTCAATTGATGCTTTATTGAGCAATACAGTCTCCTCCATTTTTCCCATTTTATCTCCCCGTTCATACTTTCATAGTCAAGCTTCATCAACGTTCTTGTACATTTCACCATAAAGCAATGATTTCTGTAAACTATTCTTCCTCTGATTATTAATCACAGCTAAAGTTGTTTTATGTTAACATTTCAGCACAAACCACATGCAAACCAACATTTGCTTTCATTTTTCCTATACTTTTAAGAAATAGTCCTAATATATCTCTGTTTTTCAATTTCTTTTTTTTCTGTGATGCTGGCAAAAAGTATCATCTTCAGAAGACAGAAAATGATGAATTAAATTTTATTTGCACTACAGGGTATTATTTTCAAAAACACATTGTGCTGAATTGCATATCACTCAGCATGTGCACCAATGCACAAGTCCCGTGAAGGTGCACTGAGTCAAACTGGGCATGTTTTGTACTGCTATAGAACCAAGGATAAAGATATAACAGGATCAACAAGGGCTTTGTATTAAATAAAATGCATTAACAAGAGACATCAGACGAAAAATGCTAAAGACTGTTTTATGAAAAAAGTTTAGAAAAAACAAGAGATCGGAAATGTGGCAACAAGCTGAAGAAGTTCTCTCAATTCCCTGTAGAACAAGTTCTACCTTTAAAATGTGTTTTAAATACATTTCAGACAAAGCAGCTTTTTCGTCCCTATTTCTAACAAAATTTTGATTTTAGCAATGGACAGGACATAACGTGAATAGAACATGAACTACAATATATCTTCAATATATGCTCAAGTCTTCAATCACTTTTCCTGCTTTTTTCCACAACATGCATGTTTTGAAAGTTACATAGATTTATTATCAGACTATACGTCTTGAATGTCAATGAGATCCATAGGCTTAAAAAGCACAGTTGATGGTGTTCTCTTTTCAGAGAAAAAAGCACTTTTTTTTTTTTTTTTTTTTATTAATGGACTTTATAAAGCAAAAGGAACATCAATCTGTGTCTTATTACGAGGCAAACTAACTTAGTTTTAGTTCAATTTCAGGCTCAACTTATCACCTGAATTTTCAAAATCTGTTAGTAATTTTAAGACAGTACCAAGACCTTCAAAAACGCACTGAAAACCTGGATGTTTTAACATTACTGAGTGCACAGGTACCCATCAGTATCCCAAAACTACTGTTCACTTCTGAAAATTCATACAGCATCTTTTATGTCTGTTGCTGACCTAGACAAAGAAGTCTTCAACAGTACACCTCAAATTGCTTTCTGTGTTTTCTCGGCTTTCAGTCTCTGATGTAAGCCAATTATCATTTTGAAAAGGCTGAACTTAAGCATTTTCTATAAAATAGTTGCCATCTAAATACACTTTGTAAAAATCTCACTGCTGTCTTCCCAGCTGATTAAAATGTTTTGTCATTTTTCTGTGGTGAAGCTACTTACATTATCACACAGAAGGCTCTTATTTTTGGTGCCTGTTGCATAACAGTCACAGGGTTTGCAAACATCAGTGGCTGAAAGATCTGCACCTGCTTGTCTGTAATGGAAATCCTTGCACAGCTCACAGTTCCTTCCTGCATGAAAGAAAGGTTATGCATTATGGCTTCCAATTCATTAAAATTAGCTGTATAATTCAAAATTAAAGACTCTATTCCTTTGAGAGAATTCTATAATTTTCAGGACGTCCATTTTAATGCACCTTTCATCTCTACCTGCCAATTTAGTGATCCAGAGCATATGAAACAATGAACCTGTTACAAACTATGTTTTACTCCATTAAACTTCCATCTGTTATATAATACCACACTTATATAAAAGCTGTGCCATGCAAATGCCTATACATTTTTTGGAAAAATTATCGTTGAACCTGAAACTTTTTTTTTCCTTTACTAGACAAAGCCAAAAAAACTTGAAATAGAAGAGAACAGAAAAAAGTATTCAAATTCACTACTTACACAGAATAGACACCTTTACTCAATAAGCAAGAAACTGTTAAGTAGAGGAAAAATTGTCAACATTTTTAGTATGTTATCTGTTAAACTGGTTCAATTAGAAAGACAATATTCTGGATTTAAATGCTCTGGCACATGTAATGGAAACACTTTTGAAACTATAAGTTCTAATTATTTATTAGAATGTATTTTGCACAGAAGATTTTATAAAGGATTGGATCATATTTTAGCAGTATTTTCTTGTAGCTTAAGTACTGACATAATTATAATTACTGCACTATCTGGATAGTTAAAAAAATACATACACATGAAAACTTATTGGAATGTCAGCCATTGAGCATTACTAATTTCAGCTGACACAAGACTTAGCCAAAAAGCGACTGTAAAACAAACGGTCGGTTCTCTTCTGTGTGACTTACCAGCTGTGTTGTGTTGACAGTTTTCACACACTCCACCGCTGCCTCTGTAGTGTTCCTGAGGAAAAGGGTCCATTGCTAAGTCATAGTGGCAGCTTACTGCATGGCTGTAACATTGACAAGGTTTGCAATTGTAGGCATGAACTTGGTCACCTGGACGAAAAGGCTTGTCATTGTACAACGGCAAACAGCGATTGCACTGAAATAAAAAAATATATATATTGTTTCTTTACAAGAACACTATTATACCCTCTATATTCATGTTTCATTCTATGTTTTTTCCTCAATTTAAATATTAAAAATATTGTTTTCAGACAAGAAGAAAGTATATAGGGAAATAACAAAAACATCTCTTTTTTTTTAAAGTGACTTTAAAAACAGATTAAAAAATCAAGAAAGGTGGGTAGAAGCACTATCTTTTCAGAATTTAAATACTCAAGACAACATCCTGAGATTCATATTTAGTTAAACCTCTAAAGATGCAAAATGGTGCCTACTGTGAGGCACAGAAGACAGTCACCTATTGCATCCATTCGGACGTATTTTACAAAACGTGTTATTGTAGTTTGCAATATTGTAGTAACCATAGTTTGTGCAGTTGCCATTTGACCCCATGAGTGAAACAAAAGGCCTCCTATGGCCAAATATGAGATGTTGTATAAAGTATTTGAAATATCAGCACTTCTTAATGCACATTTATCTCACAAAATTTTCAAGACAAATTTTAAACAAAACACACAGATCTCTACACATATTCAACTCTGTCAAGTTAGATTTTAACTATGATACTAATAGCATACTAGGATAACAAATACATTGTTTAAACAAACACTTAAACTATCTTGTTTTCTTCAATTCTTTTCAAATTTATTAGATACAAAGACTAATAATATTCACGTACTTAATTAGCTTAAATCCAAACCAGTAAAAATATTTTTTTAAGTAGGTCAGGAACGCCTCAGCAGATCATTTTTTATTTGGATGAGCTCACAATATTACCTTCTAAGTAGAGCTTTGTTAAGAATGCAAAGTTGGGACTAATCTTCGGTTCATAATAGACTCCACAAAACTCAAAAAGAACAACAACAAAAAAACCTAGAACACTCTAAGTGACTTCAAGTGACAAAGGAAGACAGAATAGAAGTGTGTCTTATGGGGTTCCATCGTAACACTCCACATACCTTAAAAGGATGCAACGTAATTTTAGAAACTAAGCACAGTGACTGACACAGAACCTGCCTGGTAAAGAACATAAGATCTACCATTCTGGATGCCAGATTCCAATAACAGGACACAACTGAGATCTCAAACACCGGCACAGATGACATCAGGCAGCATAAGATATATTTCTACTCAACTCCTCTTTCATTTGTGCTTTTTTGGGGGACGTTACTTGAAGCCACACTAAGTCCTACAAAATCAAAGCATGTGCAACCACACTAATTCTGACAATCAGGCTGCTCAGTAAATTAATTCACACTTAAATTCTCCAGGATTAAAATTCAAAGCTGTTTTCAAATCAGGCATCCGCTCCTAAATCATTTAGACTCCAACCCTGTAAGACCTCTGTAAAATAAAAGAGAGGGAGAAGGCATGTTTTGCAGTTGATGAGTTTGGCACGTGTTATATTTTACCAAAGCTCTAACCTGCTCAGGATATCAAATTGTGAGATCTTGTGTTTATTTTTCACTCTTTCTACCTTGTCTACTTGGAATAAGCCCTTGAATTCTATTCTCCTGTAACATTACAAAGTGCTGTAGCCACAGTTACTAGGTATTCTGGGGTTAATTTCACTCTTCTAAGGAAGCTAATGCATGGAACTTTCTATTATTTTTTTTTAATAATAGTTTTCATGGGGTGAAAGTAGAAAAAAAAAACAGATTGGTTAATCACTTGGGCATTTACATGGAATAAGTGAAAAATCAGAGAAATTCAATAAATATACATAGCACTATGATTTACACAGCTACTTCCAACAACAGTGAAGCACCAGCCCAGCTGTGTCTCAGTTTTCTTTCACATTGAATGAAAAATGTCCTGCACAGTGCTTAAGCCCCTGAAAATCATTTTCAGACTGGAACAGCCTCCTTAATTTCTGAGAGGTAACAATGACAACCATAATTATAGAATGGTTTTGGTTGGAATGAACCTTGCAGATCATCCAGTTCCAACCCCCCTGTCACGGGCAGGGACACCTTCCACTAGACCAGGTTGCTCAAAGCCCCATCCAGCCTGGCCTTTGACACTGCCAGGGAGGGGGCATCTACAGGTTCTCTGTGCAACCTGCTCCAGTGCCTCAGCACCCCCTCACAGGGAAGAATTTCTTCCTCATATCCAATCTAGATCTACCCTCTTTCAGTTTAAAGCCATCCCCGCCTTGTCCTGTCACTCCATGCCCTTGTCAAACCAGGTTGCTCAAAGCCCCATCCAGCCTGGCCTTTGACACTGCCAGGGAGGGGGCATCTACAGGTTCTCTGTGCAACCTGCTCCAGTGCCTCAGCACCCCCTCACAGGGAAGAATTTCTTCCTCATATCCAATCTAGATCTACCCTCTTTCAGTTTAAAGCCATCCCCGCCTTGTCCTGTCACTCCATGCCCTTGTCAAAAGTCCCTCTCCAGCTTTCTTGTAGGCCCCCTTTAGGGACAGGAAGGCTGCTAGAAGGTCTTCCCAGAGTCTTCTCTTCTCTAGGCCGAACAAGCCCAGCTCTCTCAGCCTGTCCTCACAGGAGAGGTGCTCCAGCCCTCTGATCATCTTTGTGGCCCGCCTCTGGACCCGCTCCAGCAGGTCCATATCCTTGTTGTATTGGGGACCCCAAGAGCTGGACACAGTACTCCAGGTGGGGTCTCACCAGAGAGGAGTAGAGGGGCAGAATCCCCTCCCTCGACCTGCTGGCCACGCTTCTTCCAATGCAGCCCAAGACACAGTTCACTTTCTGGGCTGCCAGCGCACACTGCCAGTTGAAGTTAAGTTTCTCGTCCACCACTACCTCCAAGTCCTTCTCCTCAGGGCTGCTCTCAAGCCATTCACTGCCCAGCCTGTACCTGTGCCTGGGATTGCCCCAACCCATGTGCAGGATCTTGCACTTGGTCTTGTTGAACTTAATGAGGTTCGCATGGGACAACCTCTCAAGCCCATCAAGATCCCTCAGGATGGCATCCCTTCCCTCCAGCGTATCGACCACACCACCCAGCTTGGTGGTGTTGGCAAACCTGCTGAGGGTGCACTCAGTCCATGTTGCTAACAAAGATATTAAACAGTGTTGGTCCCAACACCGACCCCTGAGAAATGCCACTTGTCACTGGTCTCCACCACTTGGACATCGAGCCATTGACCACAACTCTTGAAGTGCGACCATCCAGCCAATTTCTTATCCACTGAGTGGTCCCATCCATCAAATCCACGTCTCTCCAATGAGACAAGGATATTGTGTGGGACAGTGTCATATGCTTTGCACAAGTCCAGGTAGATGACGACAGTTGCTCTTTCCTGATCCACCAACACTGTAACCCCATTGTAGAAGGCCACCAAACCTGTCAGACACATTTGCCCCTTAATGAAGCCATGTTGGCTATCTCTAATCACCTCCTTATTTTCCATGTGCCTTAGTTCAGTTTCCAGGAGGATCTGCTCCATGATCTTGCCGGACACAGAGGTGAGACTGACCAGCCTGTAGTTCCCCAGGTCTTCCTTTTTTCCCCTTTTAAAAATGAGGGTTATGCTTCCCCTTTTTCAGTCAGCAGTATGGTTCTCCTTTTCCAGTCAGTGGGAACTTCACCAGACTGCCACAGCTTCTCAAATTTGATAGATAGCGGCTTAGCAATTTCATCCACCAGTTCCTGTGGGACCTACGGATGCTAGTTACCATCTGCCTACCTCTTAAGTAAAATTACAACAGCAGATCAAAGTGTATAAGGGATAATGACCACTTCCGAATTCCTTCGGTATGTCATCACCTATGCAACAAATTACAAGTTATCTGAGACTGCAGCAAGTTCTTTCAGTATTTTAGCAATGCCTGTACACAAATTGTTTTAGAAGCCTGGATTTGTGAACAGTGCAGTTACACCAGTTTTCCAGGGACAAATTAATGGACAAACCCATAACTTCCACAGACATCAAAAGTTATCTAAACTTTTCAGGCAGGTAAGATCACTGAACCTGGTGCCTTTCTGCTTACCGTTTCCTAAAACTCCAGTCAACAATCTGCCTGCCTCATTTCCTTTCTTTTTATTCTGATATAACCAGCTTCCACCTAGGTCTACTGTCAGGATACACAAGTTATGGCACAGAGCTTATCAAAAAGCACTGTTTTTGTTAGCTTGCTTGCTTCTGAAAGCTAGAAGTCTTTGTTATTAAGTGAGTGACTAATTACTATAGTTAATATTTACAGCTCCTCAGGTACTCTGTATCATTAACTCCAGCATCTAACATGATGATACAGATTGGCCTTTAACTAAGACTTAGATAGATTCTTCTGCAACAACATAAAAAGCCTTATTTATCCAATTCTTGGTAAATCAACAGTGCCACATCCAGTTTTCAGGCAGCAGATCTTTAAGACCATTAATTATTTGCATCAAAATCTCTGAAGACTGAAGTCTTTACTGTATTCAGTCACTCTCTCACTCCCATTCATTTCAAGCATTTATTAGCAATGCTTTGTTTATTTTAAATTGTTTTCTGTTATTATTTCTACAATTATTCCTGTATATTTTGCCATCACCTTTCTGGATTAAATTCTGTTTGACCAATTTAAATGAGGCTCTGAGGTTGCAAGGTACATATGACCTTGTTTGATTGTTGTCTTTTTTCATGGGCTGTTTCCGGTTTTTCATGTGACATTTTTTAACGTACTATTACTCATGTCTATAAATTAGCCTTTGCATATAAATGTTACCAAAATCTGGCCTCTACTCTTGGTGCCCCAGTTTCCATTTGCAAAAGGCAGAGCTATTTCCCAAAGCAGGACACAAGGCATTTACAGAACAATTTGTAAATGAAGAAGGTGAACATTTTTTTTCATAAGATGAGAGAGAAGCTCTGTGAGGATTTATTTCCTCCTCTTTCTTAATCTGGACCCTCAACATCTGCAAAGTCCTTCTTAAGCATTCCCTTCATCCCATCATCTCAGATTTCATAGCAACGTATTTCTTCATCAAAACGGATCTTGGGGAAAAAAAAAAAATCCCCTTTGGTATGTCAAATTTTATAACGTGGTGATGCAAATAACTAAATTAAGATTTCCATTTGTAATGAATCATCCAAATTTTTAGTTTCTGATATTTCTTTGCTGCACAACAGCTATCCAGATGTATATGACAGATAAATTGAAAAGTAATTTTAGTTTTATTAAGTGTAAATGTGACAAGGACATAGTCTGCCATATGTTAAGAGCTTGTCAAGGGGTCTCTGATTTCTGGTTGAAGATACCAACAAAAAACCCCACAAAATCCAAAACCCACACCACTAAACCAAAAACCCACTTATACCACCTCAGTTGCGGTGACTTACTCACTGCTAGCATAGGACAGAAGTTAAAAAGACTGCTGACAGTGTGTCGTGGTTTAACCCCAAACAGTAACTGGACCACACAGCCATTCGCTCACCCCTCCCCTCCCTGGTGGGGTGAGGAGGAGAATCAGAGAGAGAGCTTGTGGGTTGAGATAAAAAAACTTTTCCAAGACAGGAAAAGAAAATATAAAAATATATTGTTATTATTGATAACAATAATAATAATAATGATAATGTAAAAGGATAATAGAACATATAAAATGAACAATGCACAATTTCTCACCACTCGAGGACCAACACAGCCCATCCCGAGCAGCAGTCAGGGAGCAGGGATATTCCCCCTCAGGCATCCCAGAGCAGCAAGTTCCAGAA
>KL267289.1:18905-57625 GCA_000699545.1 Podiceps cristatus
ACTAAAATCCCAATTTTGAGGCTGTTCATAGGTGATGTAGGTAGACAAAGGCGATACTAACATTATTTCCTTCTGTATAGCTTTCCTTGACACACAGGCACTTATACGGTTCCACAGCTGTGTCACAATTATCAGCATGGCCATGACAATTACACCTGAAAGAACAACAGGTAGTGAAGAAAAAAAAATTAAAACATGGAAACACATCTGTTCAACAATATATAACATGCTCCCGAAGACAATTATGTGTATCACATAGTCTTGTACTTTATTAAGAATGAATAACCACCACCAAAGAGAACATTCTTGAGTGCAGTAACCTACAAAAGACTACTTCACTCAACATATTTTATATATCAACAATTGCTTTCCAAGAAAATAAAAAACGGCATGTAGTAGAGCTACTGTTACCTTACATAATATGCAATGAAAATTATATTTCCATATATAATATTAATATATAAAACGATGATGTAAACAGTAGTTACTCATCAATATTAAGCCTTAGAGTGTGGCTATAGTTATTCAAGAAATCTTAACTGTATCAAGCATAATTTTCTACTTTAACCCATTTTGATCTCAGTTGAAATGTCCATTTCTTGCTAAAATAAAAACTTTATAGGGTATTAGTTAATAGACAATAACCATCCCGCTCTATCTGAAAGGCTGCTCTTCTGGAGGCATGGCATAGATTTGCAAACTACAGATTAAATTATTTTACTGTTACATAGTCACCAAAATTGTAGCTGTTTTAGTAAAAGCATTATCATAACATGTCTAAATCAATAATTAAAACATATTAATAGTGTAGAAAATTTTAACGTAAATGTGACCTCTAATGGAGTGCTTTCTCTCAAAATGAGAGCTACCAAAATAATTTCAGGAATAATACCTATCAACAAAAATCTGCACCATATGCTTCTTGGAAACTATTTCATTGCCAAATTTACATATTATTTACAGAGCATAATTAGTCCTTTCACAAGGCAGCACACTTATCATATACAATAAAGTTGTCAGTCACAGATAATGTAACACTTTTAATGGCAGCTACCCAGTTTTAAAAGCTAAAACAAAGAATGAGCTCTGCATTAAGACTGTGAAAATTGCCATGTCTGGGAATCTATAATGAAACTTGGAAGAGCTACTGAAGTAAAGTGCAAGCCATAGTTTCAATCATAAGCCTTTGCTTAGAGGCATTGGCAATTCCAAGGAAAGGACTGCTTTTGACAGATTTGTGTAATAAGTATAATAATTTTTAAAATAACACGTGAGCATATGTTTAAAAAAAAAATGCACCAATCATTTCAAACTTGATGCACTGATTCAGACCAAATGCCCTTCTCATTCATAAATGTAAGAGCAGAACATCATTACATTTTAGGCAGGTCATTATATATTTTGCACAGCTGTAATATTCAGAGGCAGTGATGGGTGGGGGAAGAGTTCCGTAACACCTACCTTCCACTGACTGTAACTTCATTAACTCCATAGTATCTATGCCTAAAATTTACCCAAGACTCATTAGTATGATACTGGCCATGGAGATGAATCCTCACTTGTGTAGCTTTTACAAATTCTTGGAGAGATGGAGTATTGTAAAAATCATTGTAACCAGGTCTGTGATTTGGTTCCGGGGTAAGAACGCTAAACGTTAGATTACCACGGGAATATGGTGTAAAGCTGTTTAAATAGAGAGGAAGACAAATGAAAATCAAAATATAATACATTTTACAGATTCTGTCTCCTAATATCATTTTCCTCAGAGAGGGTCTCCACTTAACTGTACATAGGGTTTTTTTGTGGTTTCTGGGGAAAATTCTTATGTCAGTGGATTCCCAGTCACCAGAATTCAAGCAAGGGAAAAGAAATGTCCTCTATATCTCTGTTTTGCCCCAAACTACCATACCCTTCTCCAGACCCTAAGCTTCCAATTAAAAGTAAAGCCTCTAAAGGGCAACTTCAAAATATGCATAAAGTGTGACAGCAGATACAATGTCATCTGCACTAAGTTTTCAAAATTTTAACACAATGTATTTGAGAAACATGAACTACATAACTGCTACTACATTCAGATGACTAACATGATAATTAACATGCCCATATTGTCAATTATATACCCACTAAACACATATAAAAACCATACAGAAACAATTAGATTTTGAATTCCAGAGTCACTGGACTGTATCATCTCATTTGATGAGTCAGAGTTAGAAACACACGCCACCTTCCAGTGAGTGAAGTGCAAGAGAATCCAAGTTAATGGAATGCAGCAGATTGAGAGTAAAACTGCATATTTAAGCCCAAGAAAAGGAAGGACGATCCTGAGAATTCAACCAAAGGCTAAGTAAACAAGTATATATAAACTGCACATTTGCACAACTTGGTATGAATCACATCTCATGTTGGTATATTCACTAGGCAGAGTTTAGCTACGAGTAAGAGGCAAGAATGCCTGCTTATTTGCAGAACTACATGGCCTCAGTAAAAATAGGTATCTCACGGTATCATCTGGCACCTGACATACACCATTCAAAAAATGTAATTCTTGTCACTTCAAAATATCTCTGAGCTTTTGAAAGATGAGATTCATAGGCAGACTCAGCCTGCTGAGTCATGCTCCTCTGTCTTCATGAAGGATCTTTGAATTTATCACCCCCCTATCCAGGTGAGCACTTCACAAAAATCTCAGTGGAATATATCTGTATGTTTCTCTGAGGGGTATTGTCCTCTTTTCCCCTCCACAGAAAGTTATTTTTCTTCCATGACATATAGAGCTGTAACAGAAATGTTAAGATGGGTACGAATGATAGATGAATGACACTATCTTGGTACAGAAGCATCAGAAGAAACATTAGAAGGACTGTGAGGATGAAGGCACCTAGATAAGCATGTCATCAAGATCGTGGGGCATCTTCACGCAGCTTCTCAGGTAACCAGGAAAACAAAAGAGATCCTAAACCAAAGGCCAGTCGAGATTTAGACTCTCACCTCTAATAGGGAGATAAACAACAGTGAGCAACTCCTAATTTACAGAGGTGGTACAAGATAGAGGAACAAAAACCTTAACTACTTTCATCTCCTAAAGGACACAAAATAGTCCATTAGCATGTGGTCACCAAATCAACAACCCTCATGCCATGGTAAGGATTTCAAAGCCAAGGTCACTTGCCTTCCATGTCCACACAAGGAGTCCTGGCTAGGCCACCAGGATGCAAGCACACTGGTGTCTAAATCCTGGACAGACAATCTGGACACTTGTTAGCACTTACAAGTATGTGGGTATGAGAGAAAAACGTGTTTTGTTTTACAATAAAATCACCTTCCCCTCCTCAACAGGGAGCTCTGCTACACGGCTGACACAAATTTGGAATATTGTTCCAACAGTAACTTCTCTGAGTACAAAGAATACTCACTATTACAGGGTATATTTCTCGTCTTTTAAACAAAGCTTTCTGTACATCAGCTGTACTCAAAATCATTCATAGCACTTCCTATCATCAATTATGTGATAATCAAAGGGGAGAAACAGTGCTACTTACAAAACATTTATGGAACTAGTCCATACTTAACTACTTGGTTCTTTTTAGAAAATATACAACTAAATATTTCTGGGCTGAAAAGGGCATGACACCTCATCTCAGTTATTTATCAAAAAAATGTTTGTGTTACTGAAGAGATTTCTCTCAAAATGCCTACAGCACCTGGTACTGTACTTTCTGATTTCCAACCAAGTACTAAACAAGTCTAAATGACTGGCATCTGAAATCAGGCAAGAGATGGTGCATTTGAATATATGTAGTGGGATAGATTCAAATATATATGTACATACATGTGTGTGTGTCAAATTATAACATATGGTGACTATATATTACATTTGTTCTATGCTCTGTTTAGGAAATGTATATTGTATATATTTTTAGATTTGCACACGCTAACTGTCTAGTAAAAAGGCGTTTCTAAAAGGTAATGATCTTTCTCGCCACCCCAGTTTTATTTTGGTTCTTGCTTAGAAAGATTAGAAAGCTTGAAGATACGATTTTTAACCCATTTCTTACATGTTTTGCATGATTAGTAGGAATGGCTGAATGACTGGCTTTTGTACTTAAGTTTGGCCCCTCTTCTAAGCTGCAGAACAAGTTGCACTCTCGGAGATCATAAGGAATACTTTCACGTTCACTAGACAGATTAGAACAATCTGTTATATCAGTACTTCTTCCTCTCTTTATCTCAATGTTCTGTAATTCTACTGACAATAGCCCTCCAAAACACAAGCATGTAAAATTTCAAGAGTCTAGCTCAAAAATAACAGACTAATCAATTCCGTCACATTCCTCGATGTCTAAAATCTGATAAAAATGACAGATGACCTTTTGGCAATCTTCAGTCAAAAGGTCATATTTGGGATCTTTTCTATACTCAGCAGTCTATAATAAATGAGTATACCAAATTAAAAGTTTCTATCTCGTTGAGACACAGAAACCAGTTGTGTCAGGATGTTATATATTCAAAGCATCTATATCATGCAGATAATACCCACTCATACCTAGGTAGCTGGAGACAGTTGACAGAGTCTGGTTTTTCCAGAGATCCATTGTCATCCATTCCAAAAACACTGCAATTTCTTGCAAAATACTGCCAGTCTTCCCAGTTTAGATCATCTCTTTTTTTCCTTTCAATCCTTATTGCTTCAGGGTGTGGGCTAAAGAACTGCAGTATAATATAGAATACCTACAAGACAATAACAAAGTTGTAAACCGATATTAATGGCTAAGTTGTAAAACAATGAGAATATAAACTTTTTTTTTCAATATGACAACATAGACTGCTTTACCACTCACAGATCGAAAAAGAACCAATATGTCAGTCCACATATTCCAAATTAAAAACAAAGATAACCTTTTTTGTTAAACAATCTTTTTGATCTCTCAGACTTTATTACAGAACTGAACCATTGCATCAGGATTCCCACTTTTTCTTGAAGACCATTTGAAAATGCCCTCCAAAGTCAAGTCTATGATTTGTTACAGTAATATTACTTTGGCAAAAATAAAGGGCATAGCTTTGTGTTGCCAAATATTTGATGAGTTGTTTGTCTGATAATAGGTATTTTATTTTTTTTAAGGAATCTCCCTATTTTTAGCTTGGAATCTCAAACACCCTGTGTTGCATTAATATCACTTCACCCAGCATGCTGTTTATGCAAAAATGTGTGTCAAATAAGCCAAGTCTTAAAACTTCAGACATTTAAACCTGCTTTTAACTAAAGGACTAATTCTTACTTATGTAGCCAAAATCTGTCAACAGATTCTTTCCCTTCTCCCCATCAATAAGAAAAAAGAGAAAAGAGATAAGCTAGCAAGAATACATGGAAATTTGGTAGAGACCCTATTGTGACTGCAGCCCCACTACTAATATAACGGCTCCTTCCAAGACATCCTGACACCCCTCAATAACGTAGTGATGTCTTAGGTGCAATCTCTCCAGGAACCTTACCTGCTTATCATGTTCTCCTCCCATATTCCTCAGGAGGCTAAACTACCATCTCCAGAACATGTACAAAACAGAAGTCCCCTCTGATACGTTAACATGCTGCACACATGTTAAATTCTATACGACTGCAGTCAGCTTTCTACCAGCAGGTTTAAAAAACAAGCACCTCAAGTTTTAATAGAATTAAAACTGAAGTTGAAATTCACAAAAGTGGAGTTAAAAGAGGAACTGATTTCTAAATATTGGCATATTCACACAGGATATCCACTCTGGTATAGCTATTCTAGATTACTGCTTGTTACAATAGCCAAGGTACATCAAAAGAGAATGACAAGAACCATAATACATTCTGCTGCCTTTTGCATGGTTTCATGCAGATAAAGTTTTCTTCCTGGTCCCCTAAGGGTAACATCTTAAAGCATAAAGGTTTGAATTTCCTCAAAATTGTAATGAAATGTCTACAAAAATATTTTCCTAGTTTTGATTTAATAAATAGTAAATGTAATCTTCTCATTACCTGATACTGTCCATTTTGTAAATCTATTGTGATAGAAACACCCTGATCCAGACCTGCAGTATTAGCAAACACAGATGAAATCCAGGTGGTCCCAATGTCATCATCATTGATGTAAGACAGAGGATGAGCTTCTGCATCCAACCTCAGCACTCTGTCGTTAGTGGTATCATCTGCACCATTAGGGATGCAGTATCTCTGTACCAGCGGGTGTACCCGGGGATGACTTCCAGGACAGCGGCACTCAGACTGGGTATGGAGACGAGGAAATTTTCCGGAGAATACTTCCAAAATGTCTCTGTCAGAGTATATAAAAAAGTAGTTACATACTTGATAAAAAAGGGCAAGTGTCACTTTGTGTCTCTAGACTCATAGATTAAACAAAAATCAGCTTAGATTATAATAGAATCCCTAAAGACCTGGTTTCATCTCACATAAATGGGATGACCAGCGAGGAATCAAGCCACCCAGGGTCCCCATGGAATCAATGGTAAGCAGCAGGCACTTTCAGAAGGTGCCTGTGAAGAAGCACTCTGGAGTTGCTTTTGTTGCTCCACAGGCATATATAGAGCCAAGGGAAATGAGCTCCTTGTTGAGGTGACTAAAGCCAGGGAAGATGAATCCAGCCCTAGATGCAAGGAGAAGTAATCTTAACATTTTATTACAGCATCATGTCTGACTCCAATCAGTGATCTGGATGTTGTTCTTAAGCACACCATAGCATTGGCATATTGCCTGTAACCACAAATGAGTTAAACGCTTGCACTCTAATCCTCCAAAAAGACCAGTTTGAGCCATATCACATTGCACCTTAGAAAACCTGGATAGAAATATTTTCACTTTTAACTAACTTTAATACAAATGCCCACTTTTTTAGCCACCCCAGTCTGTGATCACTCTAGTTTGCTTCTTACAACCCATGTCAAAGCCATTGAGTCACTTCAGTTCCCTTTGACATCAGCAACTGAAATAGATACATAGATAGGTAGGTAGGCAAGCAGATAAATATACGAATGACATGGGCAGATCACCTAAACCTTTATCTGCTCATCTCTGGTATAAAAGAAGGATTTTGTGAACCTAGAAGATACTGAATTTTTAAATTAAAACACTCTTACTTTTCCCATTTTCCTACTTTATCAGTAAGAATATAATTTTTGTATACTTATTATGGAAATAAATACTTGCCAGCTGCCACTACAAATTCCCCAGAACCCAAGGTTACAGGACTTTTTAGATAGCCAGAGATTTAAATTAATTGATATGCAGGCAAGAGTTTACTTCGCAGTTTATCCCAGATAAACATTTTGGACCAAATTATTTGTGGATATAAAACTACATCTACAAAGACATCATTAGGTCATAAAACTTTGTAAAATACCTTATCTTTCAATTCTTAAACTTTATTCATTTCACCTACTCAAAGTGTAGTTCAAAGGATTTGACAAGCATTGCTCTGAAAGAATGCCACCAACAGGCTTTTCATATAACTTGGAATTCAGATTCATATTATTACTTTAAATTCGCAGGAGCTCAGTTCATCGTAAAGTCCTGCAGACAGCTGAGCTCCTAGGAAACTGCTCTACATTTTATTGAAAGACTATCACTAAGTAGCCTTAAGGTCTGCAGTCACAAGCGTCATTGCGTGTAGCCTACCCAGAAGCACCACGCAGACAAATAGGACCTGACTACTTCTGGCCAGCTTGAATTGACTAGATTAATCCAGCATGAGCCAGATAACAAAAGGTAGCATTTCTTCGTAATGCACTAGGAAGGGAGGCTGGAGGGCAGCAGAAATTGCAGTGGCAACTGTAGTTTGGCCTCAGGGATGGAGGAAGTCAAAGCAATTGCCCAAGGCTATGGAGGCTGAGCCAGCAAAGTCATTGGCAGCTTATGGTGACAATCTAATATAGAGAGCAATGAACATTTAAGATGTTAGCACCTCAGGGGTAGGGGTGTGCGCATGGGGTGGGGGGAGCATCAAGAATACCCAACGTGGGTGTCTGATACCAGGGGGAAGCTGAAAACAGAGAAAAGGGCAGGCTAAGCACAGGAGCCAAGCTCGCAGCCACGAAGCCAGCATGCTGACCAGTTGGAGTGCCTCTGCTCTCCACTTGGATCGTTAGTACTAAAGTGGTTTAAAATGGACTGGCCCACTATGTTCCCTTCCTTGCCCCACAATGTTCCCTTCCTTGCCCCACAGTTTACATGGAGCTCTGGGAAAGCTTGGCAAGTCTCATCCAGCAGGACTAAGCTTATCAGCACACACACGTCAGAATTATGATGAGCTGATAACACCTAGATAGTTTACAAGAATTGAAACCTAGCAACTGGATCTACTCTCTGCAAGAACATAAGTCAGGTTGTAACAGGGACAAGAAGGAAGGCGCACATTTATTAAGCGTTGAGTTTCACTACATAGATACTACATATACTCACTATATTTAAGCAACAGTTCAAAAGCAAAACGCATTAAGCTCTTGAATTTATTTTAACTCTAGATTCTTTTGATTAAAATTTGACCTTGATAGGCTTGAGAGGTGGGCCTGTGTGAACCGTATGAAGTTCAACAAGGCCAAGTGCAAGATCCTGCACATGGGTTGGGGAAATCCCAAGCACAGGTACAGGTTGGGCAGTGAATGGCTCGAGAGCAGCCCTGAGGAGGACTCTGAGGTAGTGGTGGATGAGAAACTTAACTGGCAATGGGCGCTGGCAGCCCAGAAAGTGAACCGTATCCTGGGCTGCATCAGAAGCAGCGTGGCCAGCAGGTTGAGGGAGGGGATTCTGCCCCTCTGCTCTGCTCAGACCCCACCTGCAGTGCTGTATTCTGCTCTGGGGTCCCCAATACAACAAGGATATGGACCTGCTGGAGCGGGTCCAGAGGAGGCCATGAAGATGATCAGAGGGCTGGAGCACCTCTCCTGTGAGGGCAGGCTGAGAGAGCTGGGGCTGTTCAGCCTGGAGAAGAGAAGGCTCCGAGGTGACCTTATAGCAGCCTTCCAGTACCTGAAAGGGCCTACAGGAAGGATGGAGAGGGACTTTTTACAAGGGTGTATAATGAAAGGACAAGGGAGAATGGTTTTAAACTAAAAGAGGACAGGTTTAGATTAGATATTAGGAAGAAATTCTTCACCATGAGGGTGGTGAGGCACTGCAACAGGCTGCCCAGAGAAGCTGTGGATGCCCCATCCCTGGCAGTGTTCAAGGCCAGGTTGGGTGGGGCTTTGAGCAACCTGGTCTAGTGGAAGTTGTCCCTGCCAGTGGCAGGGAGGTTGGCACTATATGATCTTCAAGGTCCCTTCCATCCCTAACCATTTTATGATTCTATAAAAGTCATCTTCGAAATGGGGTTCAGTAAATTACATCACCATAAGCAATCATCTAAAGGAGACATCAGAAAAGCAATAGACCTTAGGAAATAAGCGTATTGTTATCTATTCTTTTTCACCTCACTCCTATTTTTTTTTTTTTTTAACAAAAATGAAGGTTCTTTACCTGTTTGTAAGTGCCACTGGGTAAAATCGAAAATCTTGCATTCTTCCAACAAATTGCTCTAAACCTAAGAAAATATACTATAGGTAAGTAATTTATTGAGCAGAAGGCAGCTTTGCACTGCATGAGAGCATCTTTAATTCAGTACTCAGAGATCTCTCTTGCACAATTACCCCTCCTGAATGAAACCATCTTGGACCTGGACAAAACTATAGAGGGCAGTGACTTGATTTTTTTGATAAAAAAGAATGATTTATAATAACTTTATAAGAACATTTTGTACCTATCTCTTTTCTGATTAGAGAGGTGGCACAAGGATCGGCTCATTAGACAGAAGTAATGAGCCAGTCCATGTGCCACCTCTAATTAGAGAAGAGATACAGTAGGTACAACTGTACCTATCAATTTGTACAATAAAGATAAAAAGCATTTACAAATATTTATTTCTTTTATACTTTTATTAATTATCCATTATTTAAATTCAAGAACACAACAAAACACATTTCCAAACACAAGTTTAGGAAATGGAGTACAGAATTACTTTCTTGCTCAACAACATAATAAAGTTGTTTAAGTGACATATAGTTATATTTAGGAGTTAGCTTCAAATTCTGCATGTTCCTGAAGAGCAAGTCAGTGTTCTTACATCTGCAGAGCCAAGAATTTGTGGAGAGCAACAAAACATCCCCCAGCCGTTCTGCAATGATCATGTCATGCCATAAAACATATAACATTCTAGATGTAGTTGAAGAGGAACACTATCAGGCATTACTAGAGGCTGAGGAGTTCTCATTCTGCTAGTGGTTTACATAAGTATTGATAGAACCGAAGAACATGAACAGCCAGAAATCTTCAGCTCTATTCCTGACTGTGGAGAGGAGTGTAGTCTAGTGGCCATACACAATCCCATTCTGAAATAGTTTCATATATTTACTCAGAAAAACTGTGATTGTAAATTAATGGAATGCGTCACTTCATAGACCTAGATTTTGGAGAATGAAGGAAAAGCTAGATATATACAATAATACATAGGATAAATCATGAACCTGCAGGATCAACTACTAAACTTCTATCTTTCAGCCAATCTTTTGAGAAAGTTAATTGTACAATAAGAATTTACTCCCACAGGAAGATATTACTTCTCAGCATACCGATAACTTACAGTGAGTCATACACGTTTTTTAACCACATCATGCACATCTTATTTGCAATATTCCAGTACACTCCACTACAACGCTACAAGATTTACCTGTGAAACTTTGTCCAATTTGCAGTGTACCCTCAGCATCAGTATCTGCAACTGTTCCCACAAGAATCCTTGAATCAAAAGGTGTGTTGTCATCTTCCCAGCCATTCAAGAAGAAACTAATTCTGCCGTGATGCACCTATAGAATCAATGCAAGCAGACAAAAACATGTTTCATTGTGCAATCACCGATTTCTCTATATGTTGTGTCTATCACTGATTAACCGTTAACACTACTTCGACCTGCTTGCTGCATGTCTTTATTTTCAGTGCCTACTGAAAGTAGATGCCTCTTTTTCCATCTATCTATTAGCAACCCAGCTAATAAGATCATCACTCAGATGCACAGAGTACAACATTTCTACAGTGGTTAAATCAAAGAAGAATATACGGTACAGTAATCTGGTGGGGAGGGGGAAGAGAGGAAAAGGAGGGTCTGTTTCACAAGGTATAAGGCTGGTTACAGCTACTTCACCACTTCAGGCCATGGGCACATGTTATAGCTGTCAGAGCTCTTCTCATACACATCAGGTCACACAGCCCCTCGAGGGGCTATCTACCATACTCAGGATAACCAAATGCAGCATGTTTCAGCCAGGCCTCTAACACCCCTCCAAAATGCCTCCCTAACCCCAGCATGTTTCTTTCTACAGCGGCTGAAGGGAATAGTATAGGAACTGGCTACATCTGCTTTGCACCCAGTGGGTAATTCCCTTACATCAAGGCAACCCTTGGCTAGGAATACGCGCTCAGCCAGCACCCCGGGGTACTGTTTTCAGTGAGTGTTCCCCTCCCTGCCAATTCATTTTAAATTTGAGCTAATGTTCATAGAAATACTTTATGGCATTCTCCCAGCTCCACAAAGTCACAAGATGCTGAGGTTTTGCAAAGTACTACTTTGCATTAAAAATCCTCATGTTTAGGTTGCATAAAATTAGAAAAAGTTTAATAACATCGGAGTGCCTTTCAGCCTTACATTTGATAAAATTCAATCCTCATTTAAAATCTACAGGCACATACAAAATGAAAATTGGAGCCGTTGTGGCTATAGTCAGCTTCCCATTAATGAAGTTAATTATAGAAACCAAGTTCAACTTATTCAAAACTTTTGAATTCTGTCAAATTGTTTACTGAATAAAAGTAAATCTCACTTATCTCAGAAACTGAATTTTTTGCAAAACTGAAATTACTTGATCATTAGCAATACTTAGCTTGCATAAGGCTTATTTCACATGAGCTTGGTAGCCTTCAGATTTTGAAACATCATTTTGTTGTTGACAATTTACAGAGCGTTCTTTCCATTTTGCAGATATGGATGCCTGGTGAATCATGTCTACAGAAGCCAAATAAAACTAGAGTGCTTTAGTCTGTCTTGATACCCATGTAAATCAAAAGAAAATAAACCTGGAATAATTGCTTCCATAAGAACAATGTATACATGAAGACAAACAGAAGGTTTACAAGCCAGAATAATTTCTTGCAAAGAGGAAATTCAGAACCTGAAAAAATATCAGTTTGAAACCCACAGTATAAGCACTCACAACGCTATTCCACCAATAAAGTCTTTCAAATTTCAGACCAAGATAGGCAGAGACAATTATCTATAAATCTGAGCTCAGATGATCAGCATCAGTGCCCTCAGGCAACATGAGTCTATCAGTATTTTAAAAAAAGAAAATATGAAATGAGATGAAGATTTTTGTGTGGATTTTTTTTTTTTTCCAGCTTCACACAAAATTGTAGAGATGAATATTTCTCCTTAAACTGCGCTTTCAAACATACACGCTGAGCTTTATTGCCATTTCCAGACGCAGTCAATATTTCCCAAATTTAGACAGGAATATTTATAGGCCTTCCACTGATGGAAATTTGAAGGCTATTATCATAATTACTAAGCCTTGAGATTTGTTCAAAAAGTTATTGCATATGAGTTTCGCCACTCAAAACACATCTCTCCATTTTAAATTATCTTTTGTGTTGACACATCAATGACCTAAATACAACAGTTTTTTATTTAATTTTAATTCAAAGCCCTCTAAACATCTGATGCCCTATTTACAAGAGCCTAAGTATATGTGTATATGGTGGTTACGCTGCATTTTTTTTCTGCATCACATTTTTTACAGCCTGTTACTGTCATTTGGTGTTTGACTGTTATCATCATAAAAGATACAGGCTTTTCTACTTTGTTATTTGTAGCATTATCTCATGTTTTACAACATCTTTGCACAACATGCCTGCACATGAAATATAACTAGTGAAAAGTTCTCAGTGGTATTAACGCATAAAAAAGAACGTGGTTCCATCTCTACTGTCTTTACCCAGCCAAAAGCTGATGAACAGCCAATTTTCCTTTATCACATTAGCACAGCCATGAGGGAAACACATTTGTTCTAGTCAGCTACACTAAAGATACTATTACCAATCTAACATATACATGTTTTATATCAGCAGTATTCTCAGAGTATGAGGGAGCCAACAATATATTAACACTAGCATGACAGTTTATTTAAGAAAAGAAAATTGTCTCTGTAGAGGGACAGAAGTTAGAAATGTATGGCTAAAGCTCAGTGTCACTGGTCTAATAAAGGTAATAATTCTTAAGCTTTCTTTATAGCAGGTAACACTCCTGTGGCAGCTCTGTCATATCATTCAAATAAAAATGTTGTCTTTTACAAGTTTAAGAGTACCTTTATTTTTGGTCAGATATGAAACATGTTTCTGCTTTCCTGCTTCCACTGTAAAACATTTGCAAGTGGAATTCAGAAATGGGCACACTAACCCCCATCAGCTCCTTGCGAGCTTACCGTCTCAGCCGCAGCTTCTACAGGACCCGATTCTGCCTCCCCCAATGGCAAGCAGAGCGCACGCCTTCATGCACCCCTGCTAAAATCAGTGGGACTACTTACGACGCGAGTGACAGAACTGAGCCCTAACTGACCAGGTATTTTTACTTGTCGAAAATAGGTGACTAACAACAATTTTAAATCTCCCTCCCCCCTCCCCCCCCACCAATCTCTTTGTATTAAATAGGATTTAGAATAGTTGGGTTTAATATAGCACATCCCCAAGGTAGCCCTAAGCACTTTACAATGCTGAATTGGATCTTGGTAGTGCAGCGACTGCGTGAGGCAAAGGCAGCAGTCATTATGCATTTGGCAGTAGCTCAATGTAACGATCCCCCTGCTGGTTATTAAAGGGGGTATGAATATCTGACATGGGAGGAAAATGTAGGAGGGAAACCATGTGTGGTGTGAAAAAATCCCAGCGGCTCTCCACTGTGGGAGGAGAGGAATGTCTCAAAGTTTGGTGTCAGTTTAGACTAAGCTAAATAAGAAGGAAGGCTGGCACTGAGTCGGCTGTTTGATGTGGTTATTCAAGGTCTCCTGACCGTTCGCGTTAAATTGCGTACAATGCCACAGCAATAAAAGATGAATTTCACTCCTGACTAAGACAATAGGATTATTCCCCTGTTGTCTTCATTAATAACGTTCTATAGGAATTTGCCCTAGGAGAGTAACAGGAGATGGGTAGGAAAGGCTGGCCTGGTGGCTCTGCAGAGCACAGGACCAGGAGCCCGGAACGTCAGCGCTCTAATCCCAGCTCAGAAGCCATCTCTCCCTCCTGTGCTCCCCCATCTGTCAAATACTTAGCAAATCACCTCACGGGGAGGTGGCAAGGATTAGTTACCAAGATAAATTCACTCTGCAACTACATTAACCTCTGCCAATGCAGAGCCTAATACCAATTCCAAGCAATGGAAAATCCATTTGATGGTGAACTGAGATGGTGAAAGATACCCACAATCTTTCCTCTAATAGCATTCTTGTTATGATCCAGAAGCTTCCAAGACAAGAGGTGCTGGGCCAATGAGCTGATAGGCAAGTTCCTTCAGTGCATCCCAAATGACGGTCCTCTGTCACAAGCAAATTGCCCAGAGCCAGCAATACCAAATCCAACCTCTTCCTACCTAGGAAAAATTCCCTACCCTATGGGTCACCGTAGCATAGAATGAATGAGGACACACTGAAGGACAAGCTACCGCTTGTAAGTTGAGATAGGGACAGAAAAGGCATTACAATCGTTTACTTTCTCACTTCAAGATCTGTGCTACGCAGATCCTACCCATAGAAACAGTGAGATTTAACATGAATGTTGCCACTCGGTTTGGATCAGGCAGAGCTGTCATGTAAACAAAAGCCAATATTTTCATATATTAACTGCTAACAGAAACTTCCACTATATTGCAGTAACCCGCGTGAAAAAAAAAAAAAAAAAAAAAAAAAAAAACATCACAACCGAATACTGCACACTTCAAAGAAGTTGTACTGGCTAAGACTGAGGGACTAACTATGGCAAAAAGCAGAAGCAGGGGAGGATATAGAAGCACAGAAAGCACATACGATGCTGCAACTGAAAACACTCTTTGAACCTCTAACCACCAGCAGCTCAGAGACTTCATCAGCTGGGCATGGTTCCTATACATTTAGTAGCTTTCCATGGATTTCTTTTGCATGATTTTGTATAGCTGCTCCTTGAATGCAAAAACTTGTACTTCCCCCAAAGACACCCACTGTACTGATTGAGTCAAGAATACCATGGTTTTTTCCTCTCTCTCTTTTTTAGGCCTTGGACAGTAATGCTGTCTACAGGTATACTGTATAATGGTATAATAAATGCATACATTAATAACTAGTATAACAAGTATAAATAACCAGTATTACAGGTATAATAAAAATATTTAGTATTTCAATAAAAACTATCGATACACTCTTCAAAAAAAGCCTAATATTCCTCTTCATTAACACAGATGCAGAATACATTCCGGGTATCAAGTAAAAGACAAGGTTATATTGATTCCTCTACAATGGCACTTTCCAAGCCAAAACCAATCTGGGGGAATTCCGAGACCCCAATCTACCAAGTTCTGGCTTTCAGGTAATAACTCACACATATATTACATAGCAATATACACACGTGATAACCAGCACATTTAAGCAACATACACTTTTTCTTCACACACATTAATTGTCCTGTCATATATCTACTTGTATATATATAAAGGCAACTGAGACAATTTTAGTCTCTTCCACATAGAACTGAATTGCATCATTTCAGCCTAAATAAATGAAGTGAATTCGCATTCAATGGACACTATGACCTTTTTGCATCAGTAAGACTTTTCTATTAAAAATAACTCCTAATATTAATACTATCCACATACCTTGTGCAAAATTATTTCTAATAAATAAGATAGGAAGGAGAGACATGGAAAAGAATCCTTTATGTTCCATTAAAAAATAATAAATATATCATAGCAGAGCTCAAGATCACTAACCAGAGATCAAAATTCCACTGCACTTAAATGACATACAATCAACAGATGTGGTAGTCTCTTCCCCAAATGTTTTAGGATTTATAATTATTATATGTTTCAAAGACATATCTGGTTTTTAGTAAGTGCATTCTTTCCCCCTGGGTTATTTTTCCTATCCTAATACTTAATGGCACAGGAAAAATTTATTAAAATATTACAGATAAAGTTTTCATATTACAGACAAATATTTCAAGACAACATTAATCTCTTACTGGTTAAATATACATTCTTTGTACTCTTATTCATCATAGCTTATAGTAAACATAAAATACAATTTAATCTTAAACTTTCTTCTCATCATCTATTGTTCTAGTAACTAGATCACCGTCTGGCAAGACAGATGAAGAAACCAGACGGGTTTCTTCCCAGATTTGCAGGCCATAAGTGAGGAGTTCCACAATAGAGAGAACTCTGGCACCAAAAACGAAATAAAAGGTCTTTTCCAGTCATTCAAGCCAAATGATACCAACCCTGGCCTATTTAGTTATTGAGCCAATTTAGTGATGGCAAACACTTCAACTGTAATTTCAGCTCTTAAGGCTATTTATACCATCAAAGAAAGTCTCACATGGAAGGGGCAGGAATTCCTGATACACATAAAACAAGGACCAAAAATTCATCTTCACATATATACTAGGAAATGAAATACATTCCAGTACACATAATGGACACCACAGGTTTTTTTAAAGAAAAAAAGAAAAAAGAAAAAGAAGCAGTTCAGGGATCTATGATATGTACCAGGCAGTGAACAAGATTTCTCCAAATATTGGGTATCTGCAAACTAAAATTTAAAAAAACAAACAAAAAAAGCTAATTTTTAAGTTCTAAATGCAAATTTAGCTAGATGCAAATGCAAGCTAAATTTAAAAATTAAATACAAAATAAAATATATAGCCTGTTCCTCAAATAGAAGAAAACAAATTCTCCTCCAAATAAGGGAACAGAAAATAAACTATAAAACTCAAACCTGTATTAGTTTATCCTTTAAACAAGCTCTATTTGCACAGCTATTTTTCTATTCTATTTTCTCAGAAATTATTTTATTATTATTATAAAGGTGATACACAATATGAAGATTTTTAAAGTGCTTCATGAAGAGCAATTAGGTAGCTATACAATTTACAAGTAAGGCATAAAAAAAGATGTTCCATTTATTTTCCAGATCAGCAAACTGGCAGAAATGACCCCTCTCTTTAGTTGCTATGAAATCTAAAGCAACTCCAGAATCAATAAAGTTATACAGGCTTTACAGAAATGTAAATGAAAGCAGAAGTTAGCATAAATTATTTGCTTAACCATTCAGAAATAACGAGGAATCAGAGATTATGAGAAATCAAGAGAAGTTGTGACTCATCCAGCTCAAAAATTGCTACACAACATACTGTTACCACTGCTTACCATCACTTAATTTTGTACGGTTCTTATAAAATTTGTGACCTAAACATAGCTTGCTATCTGTTAAAACACCAAGAATCAGAAAAAAACCTCTTTTTTTTTTTCTTCTATACGTATTGCATATCAGGAACTTTTTCAACTAGCACACTCTATAGAAACAGACAGTGTATTAACACATTTTCTCCCAAGGTGAGAAAACAGATTAAGGTTATGACCAAAATGACAGGCCTGTGGCTTCCTTGAATACTTTAATAGAGTCAACAAATCAACAGTGGTCACTGATGACAACAGATGAGGGAAGACAATAGATGGAAGGAGGGGAATTAGTGATGCTGCTATAATAGCCTAATCAGAAACTTGAGCATAAAAATCTTTGTCACCTTCAGCCTGCCTAAATATGCTCTTTTTGCCTGCTCATATAAAGATATACAGCATATTCTACCACAGGGGGAACATGTGGGTTTACAACTCTACTCTGCAAAAGCAGGTGTGGAACAGAAACGTAACAGTTAATAAAAGATGCTGTAAAGGGGTTTTGCATATCAAAGATGAAAGGTACACAGGTATGTGTTCCAGTATTCTCTTGCATAATTGCAAATCTCACTGAAGCTGCAGTTACAAAGGCTTCCACACAGCTTTAATATTTCCTAAGTTAATTTCTGTAAAGAGGAAAAGTCAGTGATATGGACTTAATCAACACAAAGTGGACAAATGGAATTTTGGGGGAAAAAAAATAGGATGAAAACATTAGCATGAATCCAAGTTTACTTTCAGCTGTGATTTAAGCAGAGCTAGTGACCAAAAACCATAATGCTGCACTTCACATATATTTAAAAATCAGGGAGCCTATATGCCCCTTAATTTATGCATCAGACATGGCAGACAACTTTCTGCCACAATTCAGCACCTGCCTTCACTGAATAAATTGCAGAATCTACACATCTTGAACACCCACCTCAAAGGATCATTTCCTACCCCCCATTTCTGCCATATTCTTCTTATTTTGCATTTTTGCATTATTCTACTGATTTTTATTTCTCCTTTTCATAGAATTATAGAATCTTTTGGTTCATAAGGACCTTTAAGATCGAGTCCAACCATGCCTAACCACTACTAAACCACATCGCTAAAGCCCCTCATCTACCCATCTTTTAAATCCCTCCAGGGATGGTGACTCAACCGCCCCCCTGGGCAGCCTGTTCCAGCGCCTGACAACATTTTCAATAAAGAAATGTTTCCCAATATCCAATATAAACCTCTCCTGGTGTAATTTGAGGCTGTTTCCTTTTGTCTTCTTGCCTGTTATTCGGGAGAAGAGACCCACACCCACCTGGCTACAACCTCCTCTCATGTCGTTGTAGAGAGTGACAAGGTCTCCCCTCAGCCTCCTTTTCTCCAGGCTGAACACCCCCAGCTCCCTCAGCCGCCCTCACAGCACTTGTGCCCCAGACCCTTCCCCAGCTCTGTTGCCCTTCATTGGACCCCCTCCAGCACCTCAGTGTCTTTCCTATGCTGCGGTGCCCAAAACTGAGCACAGTGCTCGAGGTGTGGCCTGACCAGCACCGAGCACAGGGTGACGATCACTTCTCTAGCCCTGCTGGTTATACTATTCCTGATGCAGGCCAGGAAGCTGTTGGCCTTCTTGGCCACCTGGGCACACTGCTGGCTCATGTTCAGGTGGCTGTCAAGCAATCTACTACATTCACATTTAATTTGGTTTGTATTGCTTTAGGGTTTTTTTTGGGGGGGTTATGTTGTTGTTGTGGGTTTGGATTTTTTTTTTTTTTTGGTTGGGTTTTTTGTTTTGTTTTTTAAAAAAACCACACAAACACACACCACCACAAAAAATGCAGCAAATACAAGTGGGAGCAGATTCCATGCCCCCAAGAACTATTTTTCTCACAAGTATTAATACAAACAGGGAACAAAATAAATTGTTTATTCCCAAATTCCCCTATTCCTCCCAAGCCTTCAGGTAGTCTCTCTCTCAGCCACCTTATAACTGCTTTAGAAAATAAAGAGGTCCAGTAGTTTCCACAGCTTAACCTCTGCAGATGCATCAGGATTCCATACTACACTCAACCCCCCCCTACTCCACACATCACTTGCCAGCGCTGGTGCAGAGCCTGCTCATGCAGTCTTATATTGCTTCTCTCTCTTTACAACATACCACATGCAGCCTAACCCAAATTTAAAACCTTAGCTGAACAGATAATTCAAGAATAAGCACTATTGTACAGTTTGTATTGTAAGTGCATTTTGGCAGTGATGACATTATTGCTAGGGATGTTTGGGCAGATGTCTTACATCAAAATCCCCTGTGCCTTTTTTTAATTTATTTTTCCCCTTTCAGAGACAAAGCTTACAACCCTAAGATAAAGAGAGTTCACCATTAGTCTTTCACTCTTTGCATTTTAATTTTTTTTTTTATTTGGAATAAAAATTGAGACAACACAGGGAACTTGGCAGATCTAAAGCTTGGCAAGAGATAATGAATTCATGTAGCAAACATATGAGAACAAGAATGTGTCAGGAGGAATTTGTCTGGGATCTTGTTCTCAAACAGACCAAAAAAGATGCTAATAACCATGTTAATAGGACAGGGGGATGGTGGAGAGAGAGGGCTGTGGAAATTAAAGAATAATACTGAGGAGGACAAGCCAGCTCAGAGAATTTATCTGCATAACACCTGGCAGATGAATGGCACCTTTACACCTGTAAAAGAACTTCCTGATGAGTTTGCTAGTGAGCTTGGTGCTGCTTCAGCTAGAACCCTGCCTCAATTTCAAATGCATTTCTCTTTCTTACCAAGCACAGGAGAAAAGCAGTACTACCTTTATAGTCATTGCAGTTACTTAAAACCTTCATGCTGCTTTTGGGTTGTTTGCTCTTTATCTTACAGCAAATATAAAAGATATGCACATTAAATGTATTTTACCTGCTATTATTAAATGACTTTATTCACATTTTTAAATTCCTGTGTTTCCATAGTGAGATCCTATACTACCCTCACATGGCAAAAAAATAAGTATTTAAGCTACAAGAACTCTGAACCTCTGAGCAAGCTCAAACCTACTACCCACCCCTCTTTATCTCAAGCCTTCGAATCAACATGGCTGCAAGCTTGAAGGAAAAGAGCACGAGACAACAGAGGCAAGGAGAAACTCTGGCATCTATGTAGGTTTCGATTTGATGCTTTTCACACATCTTTGCTCTCAGACCAAAGAGCATTTTACAGCAAGAAAACAAAGAGGGCTTGGGGCGATTCATTGCAACCACTCACTAAAGTAACAGCACAGTCAGGGACTTTATTAATGATGATTTTAAAAAAGAAAGTGCTTATCTTGGCATTCATAGTTAGGGGAGATCCCTTTACTTCCAACCATTCTGTCATTTTTAGAAGGAAGCCATGCCAATGTGATTCATAGCCAAAAATATAAAGTCAACTCTGTCCCCTCACTAGAATCTAGCTGAAATATGCAACTACAAATTCTTTAATAAATTGTATTCATTTTAGTTCGTTCATATCAGAATTCAAGGATGCTGCATTCCTATCCTTTACCAAGGAGGTAAAAACTCCAAAGCCTCCACCTCCTTGAGTTCTATAGGAAAATCACCTTTGGCCTTTAGAAAAAAAGAACTGAAGTTGAATGAGTAGAAACTGTATACACACAAGCTATTTGGTCTTAAATCACCGAGTTTTTCTTCAACATCAGGATGCTGCTTTAAGCTGACTAGAAGCCTGTTTGGAGAAATGGTTTGAAATAATTCAGAAGTTTAATTCTTCAGTATGCTCCAAATGAAGTTTCCTCCAAATGAAGTTTCAGTATACCTAGATTCACCATAAGTAGGATGAACTAACCAAATCAGTGAATTAAACTGTATTTTAACCCAGACTATTTTAGGACTGTTACAAGAAAAGATTTGGAAAGATGTCTGTGTTCACAAGATTTATAGGGGATGCACACACACAACAGTACTTGATGACACCGTGCACAATCTTGTTGCAAAATCCAGAGGATTTTAACTTTCACTAGTAAAACAGAGTAAGAACACCTGTATCAAATGTATTTTCCTGCAGGTCCGCAAAGTGGTAGAATACCAGGAAAACATTCCAAAAGGAATAACACTTTTTTGTCTTTTGTTTTATCCTCTTTTTTCTTTCTTTTACTGTTGTTAGACTTTGACAGACACTTTTCTGGGAGTTCCTGATAAAAAAAAAAAATCCCTGATTAGATGGCTTTTGAAATTAAAACTGCCTAAACGGGAGAAAACACCATTTTTTAAATACTGAAATTGACTCATCACAACATTCTGTCCAGAGATAACAAGCGGACTGACTTGTACTTCAGCTGTGAATTTATTTAAATGTAGACATACACAATGCAGTATTAGGAAGGCAAAAACAAGATATGAAATAAACATAAGGCATCAGCTCTAAGCTCACTGTCAAGAGTATACCAAGGCTTCTAACCACAGAGTTCAGCTGAAGGTAACTATCTGTCAAATGTAATCTGTGCAAGTGAATATGCTTACGCTGGTGCTATGAATCAACCAAAATCACTTTGGTCTTATTGACATTCAACTGCAAGAAGTTGCAGCTCATCCAGTCCAATAGACATCTGACAACACCAAGAGCACTTCAGTGACAGAAAGCTTTAAATATAGATGCAACTATCATCACAATACATATAGAACTAAACTTTATGATCCCTCATACCATCTTCAGAAACTGGTCATCAGTTGGATGCCATAAGACCACATGGTCATCCTCTCCTCCTGTTGCCAACTTCTGCAGCTAACCAGCCACTGACTTAAAAAAGGAGAATACAAGTTGACTGACAGAAAAAAGACCACTCAATCTTTCATCAGTCCTGTTAAATCTCACTGTAATCCACTTTTGCCATTATCACCTTTATTCACCTTTTAAAAATAAAAGATCAAAATTTGTTCAAACTGCTGTAGTTAGGGGCTAGATCTTCAGCTACTATAAACTGCCTTTAGCTTCAGCAGTGCCATTTTACACCTGCCAAGATTCAGACCTCAAATATGTTAAATTTATTTTCTTCTTCACAGTTGTTCTTTACACCTCAAAACAAGGTAACATCTGTATGTGGGATGCTGGACACCAAAGCATCTTGCATACTGGGTCCCAAAAGACCACCCCATTTCTGTCCTAACTTTGCACAAAAGAAAGGAACACCATCTGCAACCATCTATGCACTTGCTTGACCTTTCTCTCTCAGAGAACTCCTGCCATTTCAGTGGTAAATGCTCCAGAGCATCACAGTGTCTTTCTAAAAATTTTCATATAGCCTCACTGTCTGCATTAGTTGTTACGTACCCACTTGCTTGCCATCCCCAGCTCCTGCTGCCTCATTCCTACCCTCTCCATACAGTGAATTGAAATCATCCCAGAGCCACAAACAGATAAAAAAAGTTGGGGAAGAAGAAACAGTTGACCACATACAGCTTGCAACCATGTTCAAGGGGATGCACAGTGTAAGTATCTGGCAGGGGGGAGAGAGACTCACACCCATGTTATGAGCACTCTGAACAGCTATGCCCCTGCTCTGAGAAATCCGGTGTACAAAAAAACAGACTTGAGGAAGAAACCTCATCAGGGGACCACAGCGACAGAACTGTCTTAAAACAGAAGGGCTGGAGATGATAAAGGGACAGAAGAAGAAATGGTAAAGAACAGCAAAGGGGAAGGAAAAAGCATAAGGTCGGAAGGGGCAAGTTGTCTCTTTGCCTTTCCTCCTTTTGCCTCAGGCCCATATCGGCCTTTCCTTTTCTTGACTTAACTGGGATGAATTTTAATTGTGGCCTCTCTACATGTTTTATACACCATGTACTCTCTACTTGTGTGGAGTGGATTTCCCATTCATCATAAGATTGCAGGCAAAAATCCCGGGAGCATTTTGCTTTCCTTCAAAGTTAGCTGTGCTAAAATCAATAACTTTAGGGCTGCTTCCCCTGTCTAGCACATACCCCCACTCCCCAACAACTTCAAATTTCATGATTTTATGATCATTTCATTTGGTTTCTTATCTCCATGTACAGATTTGTATTTTCAGTCTTTCCATGATAACAGTGAAAATATTCTATACTGTTTCAATAACAGTATAAAGGCAACAACCATACAGGAACAGTAGAAATGTGCTCTCATTTGTAGTTTTAACACAGTTAATATCCTGACTGATCTCTAACAATCTCTCCTCCTCCTGTCTCCTTCTCAATACCCCAGCATTCTTCAAATCAAAGTTCTGGTTTCCTTAGGGATCTGGTTTATGTCTTCAATATTTTTATTGCTTAGATTTTTTTTCTCAGAGCACCAGCAAGTCTAGTGCAATAGCCAACAATCAAACCTACATTCAATTGTCCTTACCTCATATGCAAACTGCAGAACTTAGTGTAAAAAAGGAAAAAAAAAAGGGGGGGGGAGGAGCTCACTTAAGCTTTAATGTCTCTAGTGGGGGGGGGAGCAGTGGTGTTTCCTACTGCAGATTGAGTATCATCCCTCAGCAATATTGTTACATCTCTTCCAGCTTTATATTAGCTCTCCCTTCACTAAAACTGTATCTTGGCATTTTAAATCCCCCTTCATTTTCCTGGTTGTCTCTCTTATTCCAATAATATCTATCTTATCCTTGAAAACATGTCACTCCAATTCAGCAGTCTTATTACATATGCTCCTAGCATTTGTATAAAAGATATTTAGCTTTTCTTTTTGCCCTCCTTTACTTTTTCACTATCTCCTACAATGTTAATCCCTTCTCAACGGGAAATGGTTTTCCTTCAATCCAGTCTTTCTTTTTGTGCATAGATCCACTAGTTCGGCTTGAATTCCCTGAAGAACAACATAAATTAAAAAAAGGAGGGGGAGGGGGAAGGGAAAGAAAAAGATGGAACCCTGGAGTGCTCCTCAAGCAATTAACTTTCTCTTCAAGAACAAGCCATGTATTAATACAAATTTGACCCCAAACAGTGAAATCAGAAAGTAACTGGAATGCTGACTGATCCATAAGGTGGTTTACAAGCTTAAAGCAAACTAATAGCTATTTCATGAATAAAGCCTTCAAGATACAAAAATGCAAGTAACAAAGCAGAAGGATCCAAAATAAGAATCACGTATGTCATTAATTTTTTGGAAAAAGGTAATTTTAGTACTGTGTTAAAAACTGAATGATACAACCCACACTGTCAATTCCCCGACAAACAAGGCCAAAACCAAAGATCAATGTGAAAAGAGACAGCTTTTGAAACAGTCTGTATTTTCAAAGAATTAGTATTTAAATAAGTAAACATTGTTTTAAAACAAACAGTTGGATAAGTGATTAGTAAGCCTTCTGCCAGAGTATTCCAATTATGGATTGGCAATTTTTGTTCAGTCTTTTCTTGGCGAGTACTTCACCAGTATGTCAGTACTATGAAGTAATATTAAAATGCTTAAATAGAGCTTTGCCACTTTCTACCCCAACCAGCACTGTATCAATGAAAAATATTCTCTGTGTCTAACATCTATTACTGATGCCTCGGGACAGAATAAACATATCTGGGTGGGGGAGTGGCAGAGAACCCAAGAGCTCAAGAGTGCAAATACAGATTCTGTTAAACACTAAAGTAATTAAGAAATAAGCTTTGCTCTAACTACCACTTCAGCCATCGATCAATCTCTGTTCTTTTTTACATGGAAAGGTTTAACAACTGACTCTTGTGCTGCAAATGAGTTCCAAACAATAAAACATAATAAGCGGATTCTAGTCATCAGATCTGAAAATACATGGAGAACAATTGCTTTCTTGCTGCATAATGACTCTATTTTCCCCAAGTCACAAAACAAATCAGAACCAAGATCCAATGATCACTATAGTAACATGAAAGGAGACACTATTAAGGATTCAACAAGCTGCTTTTTAGCAGCTAAAACTGTTACATAAAATAGACTTGCTAAAATTAATTGAAACAAAAGGTCTGAAAGTACATTTTAGATAATCTCATAACAATGCACATTTTCACTCTGCCCCCTCCATTTAAAATACAGCACAACCACTGATTCTGAAATTTCCTGAACTACTTGTAATCATGTAAATTAGGGATGAGATGTAGATGTCAAATGAAACGTCCCTTCTGAGTAGTCTCTGTGCTTCACTAGTCAAAGAATAAGCAGATACCCACACAAACGAAGGGAGCTGTTACTAATATACAATTATTAACCCTGTACTACATTATCAGCTGTAGATCATAGTCTTGAACTGACTATGTGTGAAGAATTTTGCACCACTTTGGACTGCTCAATACTGGGGCTTTAAGTCATTCCTAAATTTAATGCAAGAATACATTGGTTCTACAACAACCGAACAGCTCTGCTGGGACTAGAGGGTTGAAAATCCATCCCTCTGTCTTTTTGTGATGATTTACATAAGAAGAAAGCAATTATTCTTGCCCTCTGAATGCCTTGCCACAAAAGTTCCATGTATCCAGTTAAGGGAATTTTACAAATAAAGTCTCATCTTTTCTTTCAAGGCTTAGTTTCTCTTCATGGTCAAGGATTCACAAAATTCTGCCTTTGATTCCTTTCATATCCCTCCCAACCACCTTGCTTCAGCCCTTCCCTCCTCCTCTGTGCCCTGCTTTCTTCCTTCCATCACAAAGTTCTTTCGAAACAGTCATTCAACTATTCCTTTGTATTGTAACTCTCCTATATCCTTTTTGATGACAATTCACTGTAAGCTTCAATTTTCATTTTTTAATAACAACTGCTTTTCTCCAGAGTTACTAAGCATCTTACCAGCAAAGCTCTGCAGTAGATCCAAACTGTGCTGGTTAACTAAACATAGACTAAACCTGACTTAGGACAACTGTGTTTTTGTAGCTTATTGTTAGAATCATAGAATAGTTTGGGTTGGAAGGGACCTTTAAAGGTCCACCCCGCCTGCAATGAGCAGAGACATCTTCAACTAGATCAGGTTGCTCAGAGACCCATCCAGCCTGACCTTGAATGTTTCCAGGGATGGGGCAGCTTATTTTTAGAAAAAGCTAAAGGAAAAAGTTTATGCAGCAGCTCCCTCAACATTTTGTTGGAGATGGGCCACGAAAGAACCAGGGGAGGCTGCTAAGAAAGTTCATAGTAGTTTCCTGGGCACTTTAGTATACAGGCCTCGAGTTACGGCACGGAACAGCCAGGGAGATTACTGATCGGCAGCAAAAATGAGGATGCCAATAAACACAATTCTTACATACAAGCGGTACATGCATGAGGCACAAGTAGTAACCCGAAGAGACAGAATATCTACTATCAAGACTCAAGCAGGCCACCTAGTAAAGCTCAGAGAGATGGGAGGCTTTTTCTGATGACTCCTTCTGTCTGACTTTTTCTGACTCCAAGAACCACAAAAGTCCTATGGGACATGGTCATCAAGCTAGAAAAAGAAAGGCACATATCTCTGAGTACTGAGGATAAATCTTCAGGGTAAAAATTTCAGTGGAAAGAAACAGAAGCTTGCAGTTCTGAAATGTCAGATTACAAGCAATATTGATAGTTTAATCTACACTGCCACTGAATATCACATGCTGATTTGCCTACAGGTGCAACAATGATGAACCTCACAAGATATATAGGCCATCTACAATCACAGACAATAGCAACGGTACACCTAAATACCACCAGAAGGGAGAGGGGAAAGGTTCAAGAAGAAAATATTTTGGCTTTAATTCAGGAGTCAGAAGATCAAAGTCAGTGTCATTCTTTGAAATGCTGCCAGTATCACAAAGGGTCAGAGACAAGCAAGGTTGCGCGATTCTGCACACAACCAAACAGTGTGTGGAAAAAAACATTTAGGTCAATTTGGAATTGAAACACTTTTCAGGAATAGATAGAATCAAAGCAGGCTAAGCATCTCCTACACCCAAATAGGGCCAGTTTACTTGTTTATTAAATTAGGAAAGAAACTGATCAAGTTTGGGGAAAAAAATAACTTGAGTATCTAAAAAAAGTCCTAACTAAGCATGCATGTAGACTGTGACAAAATATGCTTATCTTTGACATCTAAAGCCTATTATGTTTGAACCTGAATGCCAGCAATTACATAGATCGTAACACTGAAAAAGTGTTGCTCTACCTTAAAGAAAGTTCAAATTCTCATAAGGTAAATTACTAAAGTAGATTAAATGTGTTAACCACAAGGTAGCAGGCATGAGAAAAATATTCTTAACTATGTAAACATAACATTAATTTCTGAAGTGTCACTGCTCAGGAAAAGTGGTCTTGGAGTTACTGTAGATAGTCATCCACTAATAAGCAAAATGCTTAATGGCAAAAAGGAAACATTTCTTATTGGGAAAGAAATCAAGAACAAAACCAAGCTACTTCATTGTTTAGAAATTTATGGTGCAAAGTATCTGGAATAACAAGAGGAGTTCTGACCCTTGCATCCCCAAAATTACAATTGTATAACCCCAAAAGTTTCAGAAAAAAACAGTAAGGATGACCAAACTGTAAAATGGCTTCAATATAAGGAGATTATTATAATATGCGATCCAGTTCTATAACCAAAATATCAAATATCATAAGAATGATAGAAAGCAACTGACAAAAGAAACTGGTGAAAATAAACGACCAGACAGCAGATTTAAAATCAAGAACAATTTCATACAGCCATAACTGCATGAAGAATTCATTGCCACGAGATCCTAGCAATACCAAAATATAAATTATAAAAAAGAACTAGACTATTAAACTAAAAATAGGTTAGTCAGAGGCTATTCAATACCATATAGCTTAAGAAGCTTCAAAAGCACTGGTTGTCAGTAAACAGGTCAGTGATGTATCAAAAAAAATTGTTTCTGTGAATCTACTCTTCTTTCATACTCAAAAGACAGCGTATCTAGACAGACTGTAAAGTCAACACAGCTGTTCTTAAACAATGCAAAAATTACGGCATTATTGAACAGAGGTATTGGAACGAGATACATGGTCAGGAGTTCTTACCCCTCTTCCATCCCAGAACTTACTATTTTCCAGCCAAGCTGACAAGTTATTCAGTGCCCGGAAATATTCTTTGCTTCCATGAGAAAATGATACATGAAGACTTACCAGAAGATTCCTCCTGTGAACTGCCACCAGCACATACGGATTTCGCGTTGTACGGGATCTACACGTGTAATTTATCTCACCTTCTATTTGCTGCGTGCACAGGTGATAATGCAAGATGTACACGAGCAAGTTCATAGGATCATAGGATTGTCAAGGTTGGAAAAGACCCTTAAGGTCATCGAGTCCAACCGTTAACCCATCACTGCCAGGTCCATCTATACCATGCCCTCAAGCACCACATCTATCCGTTCTTTAAATACCTTCAGGGATGGAGATTCAACCACTTCCCTGGGCAGCCTGTTCCAATGTCTGACCACCCTTTCGGTGAAGAAGTTTTTCCTAATATCTAACCTAAACCTCCCCTGGCGAAGCTTGAGGCCATTTCCTCTTGTTCTATCACTTGTTACTACAGAGAAGAGACTGACCTCCACCTCACTACAACCTCCTTTCAGGTAGTTGTAGAGAGCAATAAGGTCTCCCCTCAGCCTCCTCTTCTCCAGACTAAAGTTCACACATAAGTAATGGCGATTTCACAGAGAACAATCTGAAAGTTTCATCCTCCATTTCATGATCAGACATCTGTCTTAAGTCTCTTTAAGGTACAGAAACCTGAACCAAATTTAGTAATTACTACTTTTTTAAATAACCAGAAAGAGCAGAAGCTGCTCTATTTAGCTGTACTCAAAGTTTTTAGATTCTTATCAAAAAAGTTTCAAGTATCTTGTGAAAATATCTACTTTGCAACTGGCACAGCACAAAAAGGGAAGGACAATAGTTCAATATCTGTGATCCATCTTTACCAGCAAAGCAGTTCAAACCAGTTGCCTGTTTTCTGCTCACACAAAGTGCATGCCAAGAACTACCTACTGGAGGATCTTCTGCCCACGTTGCAGATAGTGTGCTCTAACTGGTGATACTCCAGCGTACAAGCCGGGGCTCCTCAGAAAGGAGTCAAATTCAAATGCATCAGCAGTGCTCTTCAGTAACACAAGACTCCAAATAGACAGAAAGCAAACCTGTACCAAAAAGAACTTCTCATACACAAAACTGATAATGTAGATGTACCCTATGAGCGTAGTCTTAATGTTTTACATCAACATCCACATGAAGTACACGCAGCTACTTCCAATCTCTCACAGTTTGCTCCCCATACATCTCAAGGGCACACAAAAGTACAAACAGAAGAGCAGTCATACAGCTGCAGAAGTGTATCTAAAGTTACACCAAGCAATAGATGTCTGGGAACCCACTTATAAGTGGTGTACATAAACATGTATTTTAGGCCTTGATTCTGAACTAATCTATCTACTTCAAACTTTTTTTTTGTTGCTTATGTTTCTCCCAGGAGGACTCAAGATTTCTAGCAACCTGAAAATAGTTGATTCTGATGACCGGTTTCATTCACAGGATGCTGTTAAACAGTACACATCTCTTTCAGGTCTTCTAACTCCAGCTATGCAATTTTACTATTATTCTTAATACTGAATTTGAACATTTGAATAACATCTTTTTTTTACCTTTCAAAACATTCTCCTCTAGGAAGTAGGCAAGCCACTTCCATATGGTATGACATACCTTTTATATTTATATGCCACCACAACATTAAATAATATTTTTTCCAACAAAAAAATATGCTTACGAATTGTATTTAATGTACTGTACCTGCACAACAGAAATAGATGTATTGAATATTACAATGGCCACCAGGAGTTTGATTCACAGCTACTGAAAAGACTCTGGCCCCATTCTCTTTACACTCTCCCTTCAGATATTTGTATACATTGATTAGATCCCCTCTCAGTCTTCTCTAGGCTAAACAGACCCAGCTCTCAGCCTTTCCTAATAAGAGACCCTCCGGTCCCCTAACCGCCTTCATAGCACTACACTGGACTCTCTCCAGTAGCTCCCTGTCTTTCTTGTACTGGGAAGCCCAGAACTGAACACAGCACTCCAGGTGTGGCCTCACCAGGGCTGAGTAGAGGTGGAGGATAACCTCCCTCGACTTGCTGGCAACACTTCCTAATGCACCCTGGGATGCCACTGGCCTCCTTGACTCCTCCCAGCACATTGCTGGCTCATGGTTAACTTCTTGTCCACCAGAACTCCCAGGTCCTTCTCTGCAGAGCTGCTTTCCAGCAAGTCAACCCCTAATCTGTACTGCTGCATGCAGTTATTCCTCCCTAGGTACAGGACCCTGCACTCGCCTTTGTTGAACTTCATGAGGTTCCTCTCTGCCAAACACTCCAGCCTGTCCAGGTCTTGCTGAATGGCAGCACAGCCTTCTGGTGTGTCAGCCACTCCTCCCAGTTCTGTATCATCAGCAAACTTGCTGAGTGTGCACTCTGTCTCTTCATCCAGGTCATTGATGAAGAACAAGACTGGAACAGGGTCCCCAGGGAAGGAATCACAACACCAAGCCTGACAATATTCAATAAGCATTTGGACAGTGCCCTCAGACACATGGTGTGAATCTTGTGATTGTCCTATGCAGTGACAGGAGTTGGACTCGATCCTGTTGGTTCCTTTCCAACTCAGGACATTCTACGATTCCATGATTCTATAAAGACTGGGCCCAGTACTTACCCCCAGGGAACACCACTAGCTACAGATCTCCACTGGACTCTGCAACAACTGATTACAACCCTCTGAGCTCTGCCTTTCAACCAGTTCTCAATCCACCTCACTGTCCACTCATCTAACTCACATTTTGAGCCTACCTGTGAGGATCTTATGGGAGACTGTCAAAAGCCTTGCTGAAGTCAAGGCAGACAATATCCACTGCTCTTCCCTCATCTACCCAGCCAGCCATGCCATAGAAGGCTATCAAATCAGTTAAGCATGATTTTCCCTTGGTGCATCCATGCTGACTACTCCCAGTCACCTTTCTTTTCCTCCACTTGCTTTGAGATGACATCCAGGATGAGCTGTTCCATCACTTCGCCAGGGTCAGGGGTGAGGCTGACTGGTCTGTAGTTTCCTGGGTCCTCCTTCCTGTAGACTGGAGTGACACTGTCTTTCTTCCAGTCCTCAGGCACCTCTCCTGTTCTCTGTGACCTTTCAAAGATGGAGAGTAGCCTAGCAATAACATCTACCAGCTCCCTCAGCACTGGTGGGTACAACCCATCAGGGCCCATGGGTTTGTGAGAGTCAAGTTTGCCTAAATGATCTCTAACCTGATCCTCCTTGACCAAGGGGAAGTCTTCCTTTCTCCAGACTTTCTCTCTTGCCTCCGGTCTGGGATTCACAAGGACTGGCCCTAGGGGTAAAGGCTGAAGCAAAGGTGGCATTCAGTAACTCAGCCTTCTCTGTACCCTTTGTCACCAGGGCACCCACCCCATTCAGCAGTGGGCTCACATTTTCTCTAGTCTTCCTTTTGTTACTGATGTATTTGAAGAAGCCCTTCTTGTCTTTGACATCCCTAGCCAGATTTAATTCCAAATGGGCCTTAGCCTTCCTCAACACATCCCTGAATACTCTGATACCATTCCTATAATCCTCCCAAGCAGCCTGCCCCTTTTTGCACATTCTGTATACTTCCTTCTTCTGTTTCAGTTTTGCCAGGAGCTCCTAGCTCATTCATGCAGGTCTCTGCCCACTTTGCTTGACTTATTACTCATAGGGATGCATTGATCTTGAGCTTGGAGGAAGTGATGCTTGAATATTAACCAGCTCTCTTGGACACCCACTCCCCCACACCCCCCTTCCTTCTATAGGGCCCTAACCCATAGGATTCCTCCAAGCAGGTCCCTGAAGAGGCCAAAATTTGCACTCCTGAAGCAACCTTAATAAGTACATGATGTTTAAAGAGGAGAAAAAAAAAGGCAAATCATTCTTAACATAGTGCTTCCATTATTAAAAATACAATTTAATTGGCTGCCACATTTTTGTATGAGGAAAAAAGCTGTAAAACAAATTGAAACTTGATGAATTTCAAAACTCATCTGAAACTCTCCAGACAAATCAGGCATACTTTCTGTAAACCATTCAATACTACCTCCTCCCAGCATTGGTCACACAAAGGCTTAATTCCTACCACGTATAATACAGAGTCTGAGCAGACTTCAGTAGTATTTGCATTTGCAATTAAAAACACATTCATAATTTCCAGAAGTGTAGTCAAGATGGCAATGACAAAACCTGTATTTTTGGCATTCTCTGAAATTAAAATCTTGACCCAGATGAAGTTCTTGTCTTGTGTTCCCAGGGAGCTGTTAGACTGTAAATCTAAATCTGCAAATATGCAAGAACTTAGCCAAACTAATATTCAGGCAAGAAAGGAAGTAGTTTAAGAGATACTATAAGTGAAGAGAAGATAGAGGCACCTAGGAAATATTCCAGTTTCCCAAAGGAACTGAAGTTATAACACCAAAGACCTTTCAAATCAACACGAACAGTTGACATCCTAGTACCCATGGACCAGGAGAAGAGGAGGTAAGCACCACAGTAGGACTTTTGGATGCAGCACAGCAAGTTACTAATATCAAAGAACCCCAAGGCAGCAGCAGCATCTGAATGGCCTGCAACTGTGGCAGATCAAATGATGAACCAGTTGCCAAGGGAGCTATGCTTATTGTTTCTATGAGCAGTTCTCTAAACAGACACTCAAATACATTATACAGACTGTAATGTGTTTTATTTCCGCTGTCTGTTGGGAGCATAGCGCCAACCATATGGACAGACTGCATCCTCCTAAATATCAACAACACACAATTGCAATTAATAGACAAGCAGCTCTAATATATAGAATTGATGCAAGCTCTCCTCTCCCTTCTTGGGACTGACAAGCTACTCCTAATATCTATTAAGTGATGATTTCAAACAGGAGATCAAAGTGGCTTGTGAAATTAAAATGCTTCCTTGCTTTCTCATGTCTTTACTAAACTTGGGGAATACTAAATACAAGGTGTGTTAAGCTGTATAATACATACACAGAGTGTATAGAGTAAATGTGTTCCTCCCTGCTTTTAAGTCTCAGGTCCTTTGCTTTTAATACAAATGTTAAAGTATTCAAAAACTTGTGCAGAAAATAAAAAAGATTTCACAAATTGGAAAGGACAAGTTTTCTCTTGATAGTCAAACAGTTATGATGTAAAGCGGTCTCATTAAATCATAAGTACTTTAACCTTTTCTTGAAAGAACTGGAAGATTTAAAGATTTATAAAGAAATTTTGCCTAAACTAGGAATGACTCATATTTGACATGTATTGAAATGATAATGCTGATTTCAATAGGCACTCTAAGAGCATTTTCCTCCCAGGAGAGTAATTCAGTCATGGTTACCTCTCTGCATTTAGATTTTAAACTTACTTTCTAAAGCTTTTAATGTGCTATAGTCTGCCAAAACATGGCAGAGTTACATAGATATGATCAGGCAAAATAAAGGCTAGTAAAAAGATTATTTTTATAATTGCAGGCACTAAATATGAAACAAATACATCAACCTGACATGTTCTCAAAGAATCTCCTGTTTCAGCAACCTTGGCTGTATCTGAAAAATCACGTTTGAATTCCACTCTTCTTAATTGGTTAAATAAATTCTGAAGTATCAAAGGGAAAGTGAGAGACCCTTAACAGTGAATCTGAAAAAAGAAAATAGTAACAGCAGCTTCATCCTGTAAGTGGCACAAATCTGATATTGGTATCACTACGGAGATAATGAGGTACGCAATTAACCTTAATTATGCATTGCTATGCTTTCAATTTTTTAATTTTCTTTAAAAGTTCATTTTTTAAGACACCAGTTTTCCCGAGGTTTCTCTTCAGTGTGTATCAGATTCTTTTAAATTAAGGCTATACATCCTTTACTCCACTGTGTACCTTCAGAGTTTTTGCTAATACATACTTAAAAAGATACAACGATAAATATAATTAAATCAAGATCAAACACACAGGACTCAAATTTTCAGAAGCCTGAAGGACTTGGTCCTCACCAACTGAAATCAACTAGAAGCATGGCAGTAATTTCAAGGAAACAGGATCCACAATTTACGGCCTTAAAAAAACCCACCAAAACCACACCTGTTTGAAATTGCAAAATGAAAATACAAGTTCCTTTACACATCATAAGTAGTGGACAATAAAGGCAGACATCATTAGTGAAAAATAAGTCATTAATTGGGAGACCAGGGAAAAAAAAGGTCAAAATTCACTTTCATTGCAAATCCACTTTGACTTACCTTAGCAGAACTTTTCAAGGATGACTTTTCTGAAATGTTTACTGGGTTTCGGGAGCAAAGAAATAGATAGCCAATAGCTCTGTCAGCGATATACTGCATATTAAGAAGGCTGCATAAACTATTACGAAGTATGAAGTTACTCTTAGACTGATGCCATCTAGTCTCAAACAGCTTTTTCAATAGTCCACTCCAAGACTATTAGTGACTCATGTCCAACATCCTGCTGGCAGTGGTTGTTACTGTAATATTGCAGGAAAAGGAGCGGGGGGAGAAAAAAAATCCCACAGTCCACCTACATAAGAACTGATTGATATGAATTCCCAGCACTTCCTGTTGGATGTACTCTACCACATTACCCTTTTTATGAAAGTTACTCAGATAAAAAAACCCACACCAAACATTTTCTTATCTCCACTATTCTGATCTTTCAGAATAGAAAGATCTGTTTTTTCAGAAACACTCTGCTGCAATAGAACAGACTCTGTTTCCAACTTAAATAGCCCCTTTTTCTGCCTGGTGTTTACATGCAAACAGATTTAGAGAAGAAAACTGTATGACCTCCTACTCTTTGCTACAGTTAATTCTTAAAAGAAGGTTCTCCAAATCATCTTCTGTAAGGCCTGCATAGAGCCTTTTGCTGTCATCAGCAATTTTCCAATGATTAACTACTTAGCAAAAGATTTTGTGAGGTATTTCAAGTTCATTACTTTCCATTTTGTAATACCAAATTTTATTTCATGCCAGTTACCCTAGTCCTTTTGGTCTTGCCATTCTCCCCGTATGACATCCTACTGTTCCTCTTCTGAATGATGCCTCTCCACATTATGTCACCAGCTAGTATTATCAGTACACTCAATATTTCTGCCAAGATCATTAATGAAAATATAACACAAGACTGGTCCAAAGACTAATTCTCAAGGGATTCTGTTGGATTTTTGCCCCTCTCTTCACCCACTCCCGAGATTACAAGCAAGTTCCTTTAAGCAGTATCTATTGCCAACCCTTCCCATGAGCATTCCCTTTGACTCTACAACTTCTCATGGGTTGTCACATCAATGCTAAACTGAACTTCAGACAGAGGAAATCTGACACATTTGCTTTGCCTGAAAATCAGTTTTCTCATCAAAAAAAAAAAGCTAAGAGGTTAGATAGTGATGAGCTATCTTTAGTAAATCCACACTGCATTTTATCCCCTTTTTCATTTAGCTCCACATCTTTATCTATTACTTCAAAGATTTTTTTCTAAATCCTCATATGCCACTGTGTCAAGTCAAAATAGGTCTGCATTGCCAATGTCCTTTTTCCTTCCTCTTTGTACAGACTCTGGCTGGGGCAGAGTTAATGTTCTTCACAACACCCTGGTGCTGTGTTCTGAATTTGTGGCTAAAACAGCATTGATAACACACTAATATTTTGCCTGTGGCTGAAGAGTGCTTGAACTTCACAAGAGTGAAGCCTTTCTCTTTCCCCACGCTGCTTCCCCACCCCACCTCAGCCGTAAATTAAGGTTGGGCCAAGAAGTTGGGAGGGCACACAGCCAGGACAGCTGACCCAAACTGTCCAAAGGGATATTCCATACTGTATAACCTCATGCTTCATAATAAAAACTATGGTAGGAAGAGGACTTTGGGGAGACGGGGGTTTTACTTCCAAGGTGGTTGCTGCTCGGAGACTGGCTGGGCAGTGGTCTGCCTGTGGGAGGTGGTGAGTGATTGCCTTTGCATCATTTGTTCCTCCCCCATCCCCTTTCATTCAGCTGATAAACTGTCGTCATTTTGACCCATGACTTCTCAGTTTTGCTATTGCTATTCTCTCCTGTGTTCTGCTGGTGGAGCTGAGGTGAGCCGAGGTTCTTGGCTGCTGGCCAGCATCAACGCATGACACATCTTCCTAAATGTAAGCATTACAGCTCCACCTCTGACTTGGCAGCTTTGCATAAAATATCTTTGTCAATGGATTTTATGTACCAGTTCTTTCAGAATTTTTGGACAAAGACCATTTGATTGCATCAGCCTGTATACAATAAGCTTGCAAATTCATGATTTTACCTCCTTATGATCACTTCTGTTTCCATACATTCATTTCTGTCACCCAGCTCGTTTTTGCCCTGTGACCGTGTCATTATGCTTATTGAAAACAGAAGCAAAGTATTTATTTATTTTGGGGACCTTACTCACATCATCCTTAATCTCAAGCACACCTTCACTGTACACATCTTGCCTTCTTATATACACAGGAAAAAAAAAAATCTTAAAAACTTTTTACCACTTAACAGTCATTGCAAAATCTAATTCAGCTTGACATCTTTACAGTTTCTTTTCTATTCCTACATAGCATTCTCTGTGAATTTGCTTCCCCCATTCCCCAGTGCTTGCAGACTCTGCCATCTCTAACTACAAAGGTGCTTATTCACTCAGATAAACCTGGGCACATCATCTCCATCTTTTTCCTTTGTTAAGGGCAGAGATTCCTCTTACTTTTATTATTTTTATTTTTAATAACCTCCAGGCCTTTCTTCCATTTAGTCTCCAAGCTCTGCATTTCACCTTGTTTATTAAAGTAGTCCTATTTGTTTGTTCTCTTTGAAACCCAAAAGTGTACCTACAGAACCAAAAGAACTGTTTATTCTTCTATTTCATCTGAATCTAGTTATGAATACTCAACATTATTTTTGACACCCACATCTCTAATAATGCCCTCATCACTTAAAGCTGGTATCCAGACTTGCTGCTTCAGTGACTAGCTGATGAAGAAACCTTTCATGCAGAACATACAGGAATGTCCAGGCCCTGCTCTTTTAGTATAACTTTAATTTCCCAGCTATAAACTGAAGTATAAGTCTTTGCAACGACATAGTCCTTAGCAGTAGTCCCCTCTAATGAATTACACATCTAAATCCAAACCCAAGGATTTAAATTCCTAGATTACCTCAGTAGAATTCATTTACTAGCCTTCTCTTCCCCTAGAATTATTTTATTCCAAATAAATTATTTTCAATCTGTACTGTCCTTTCTTCTTTCCTTCCCTCTTATCTTTTAATTACTATTTGGTGCTATTCCACCATTTAACTTTCATTTTTATCAGTCCTGAATAGGCACCTGCTCTTATACCTGAATTCTAAACATATCTGTCATCCTACCATATTTCTGCTCTAAGCTCAGTTTCACACCTGCAACCAGTACTTCACACTCCTCTGTCATGGTGTTTGTTGCCTAGCATTTATGCACAAATACTTCACTTTTTCCTACTGACCACAGGAACTCCCCTGGAGGCTCCCAGCTCCTACTGACTGCTTGGCTTCAGAGACCTTTGGCCCAGATCAGTCTCTCATTAGACATTCCCGTGCCAGAGACGGACCTGGACCCTAGCTCCTTGGCAGAGCAGTCTCTCTCATGGTCAGCTACATCACTCACACACACTCTCTTCACAAACTACAAACAACCTGCTAAAAACTGAACACACCAATTCACCAATCTGCTGTGAACGCTTATCAAAACCAAATCCGACAGCCTCCCATAGTTATCACACCCCTGCCACCAATTTGGCATGCAAAGCCTCGTGCCTCAAATCCCCATTTCTTTGGTGGCAGCCCCTGGGTGTGCCAGCCAGTCTGCCCCTGCCCTTCAGCCATGCACCATCACTAACAAGATGCATAGATTTCCTGTGAGCCAACCAACAAGTATGGCTTTTTTCTCTGGGGCAGGACCCGTTAGACACCTCTATTTGCTAACCATATTAGTAAGGGCCAGAATTAGTAAAAAACTTGTTCTAAACCAGCCTAAACCCAAATTAGACCTATCTGTAATTTGGTCTGCAGTCACCGAGAAACACGGCATCATGCCAAAAACTTTTTCCTCCCTGTCTACGAGTCAAACATGTAATACTGCGCATGGCTTTGAAGAATCACAGAATGTTTTGGGCTGGAAGGGA
>KL267290.1:0-13978 GCA_000699545.1 Podiceps cristatus
GACCGTTTCCAGAAGTTCTCATCCTCTCGCTTTCATTTCAACAGTGATCAGGCTTTTCCCACCCAAAAGCTACGTGTGAGAATTGCGGCGTGCTGCCCGTGCGCCGGTGTGCACGCGTGGACGCAGCCCTTGGAAAGGTCGGATAAGCTTCCCACCACCTTGCAGCCTTAGAAGAACGTTTGTGAAACACGGAGAGCATGCTCGTTCGTTTTTTTTTTTTTTTTTTTTTTTTTTGTGTGTGTGTGTGTGTGTGTGGTTTTTTTTTCTTTGTTTTTCCCTCCACCCCTCCGGGATATGACGGTAAAATTCCCAGTTCCTTAAAAGCGAAGAACCCGTAGTTTACAGGAGCGGCTCCCAAGGAGCTGCAGGTTTGTGTGGCGGGCAGGCCTTTCGCTGTATATAAACCTAAGTAAGAACTTTAGATGTGCCTCCTGAAATTGGATTTTTCAAATATTTAGTTGTTTTTTTTTTTCCATGATTGCTATGAGAGGCCCGAGACTTGTTCATTTATTACCTCAACATTTACTGCAATATTTTTGCTTTCAATTGCTATAGGTGGCTACAGTGTCAAATATGCCTTTACTGAAAAATGACCACATGGTATAGGATAAGTTTCTCCTGGGAAGAAGAGCAGAAAGTATAGCACCAGTAATATTCTGTAAGTATCTTGTCCAAATATCTCTGTCACTTGACACCTTCATCTATTCGAGTCTTTAGACAGCAGCTTTATTTGAAACTGGACTTTTCTTACATACTCATGATGAATTTATCAAATAAGTGAAACTTGTCTGCAGTAACTATTAAACTCCTGTGTACGTTATGTCTGCATTACAAATATGTAATGATTCTGAAAGTGCTTTGGCAAATAACAACAGTAAGTAAAAAAACAGACAATGTGCCTACACCTTCACACAGTACATATACTCTTTACTCTGTATGTCTCATACCCATGCACATGCTACACACTACACGTATGACAGTATACAAGCTAGCGCCTGGCACATACGTGGCATGGAATACTGTACATTTAAAGGAGTCAGAGGCTCCCTTCACACGTACTTCCACACAGGCACATGGAGTTTGCATGTGTCCTTACATCTTAAATGACGTGAGAAACATAATTTTGAATGCTAAATTCTGAATATATTGCCATGGAATAAGGTGACAGTCCACAACCTACCTGCAGGCCATTTCTCAAAACTTAGGTTTTCATTACATACTAGTTGCTGTTAACGGACTGGGGCTGGAAGGGAGAGCGCCCGTCTTGGCAGGAGGCTCCCAGTGAAGTCCAGAGGGCTCTTCACTGGCAATATTGGAACTTTCTTAGTCATCATTGACTTAAGATATAGGGTGAATTTGTAGAGGTCATTTTTTTTTTTTCTCTGTGGTTTCTGTATGGTTTCAAGTAGTTTACCATCACCATCTCATCACAGTTACACCTGCTGATCCCCGTAATCTGCAGTGGTTTAGTGACTTTATGAGGTAAGGGCAGTTTATTTGGAAACACCCAGATATAGATAGACCCTCACAATATTTCAATATTTGCCTCCTATTATTCCTATTATTCTCTCCCTTTCTCTCTCTTTTTTTTTTTTTTTTTTTTTCCCCCACCAACGCCTGCTTTCACTCTCGCCATCATAGAACTCAAGATTAACAATCAGGGTCCATAGTGGGCCGCAAGACGTTGCACTCAGCACTTTTTCCTCTGAGCAACACAGACCCTAAGCAGGAATCCCTCCACATAATTTGAAACCCTCCACCAGTATTACAGAGTAGCGACTCCAAGGTTCCTGACAGGTCAAGAAATCCAGGCTGTTTGAAAGAACATTAATAAATGAGAATATGCAGAAATGAGGGATAGCTATTTGCAGCAGGCAAAGGGCAAAGCCCTTATACTGTAGCTGGCACTGAATTAAAATGTATACAGTGGATTAGATATCAGCCACTTCTATCAAATCCAAGGCCCAGGAACCTAGGGGGAGGGAAGTGTGTAAGAGCAGATGCTTAGAAGGTAAACCACCCCAATTAACCTCATTATCTGTTACAAAACTGTACTATTAATATTCTGGGTTTTTCAAATTACCGTTGTTGTTGTTGTTGTTGAAGAGAATCTGTTGACTACAGCATGTGTTTTGCTGTAGTCTCCCGAATCAGCATTGCCCTTCTTAAGGTCAGGGGAATGTATCTTAAAACATTCATATATTTAAAAAATATGTATTGTTATTTTAATAGGCACTGTGGATAGTTTAATTTGTATCTGTATTAAATTAAACATATGGTGAACAGGGTATAATAGATTTTCTATAATTTAGCTGCCAATGTGGCAACAGAAGCTAGTTACTCTCACCAGCAGACTTGTCAGTGGTTTGTTTACTAGCTTATTTGAATTAAAATAAAGCTTCGCTTCTGCTGACTGCACATCATTATCTATGAGACCATAATCCTGCTAGCAAATCCTATATCTTCCAGAACTGGCTCTTTTGTTTGGGATTACTGAGAGCTTAGCCTATAACAAAGAGGAATAAGGCATCCCTCTCATCCTCGTAATTAAGTGTGGGGAGTAATTTAGAAACAAACCCAGAAAGATGTACAATTTGGAGTTCTGCTTCTATACAGGATTGGGGAACAGAAAAGGCCAAACACTGATTATGTTAGCACAATGTTTAAACTATTAAACTACTGTACAACAGGAATCCAGCTTTAAAAAAGAAACGGCAACTATCAATAAAGTATTAAGTTGCTTTACACTGGAGACATTTTTTGCTTATCTAAAGGTATGCTGGAAAATTTGGGTGGAGCTTAAAGACCGAAGACTGTTTTAAATCTCAGTTTTTCTACATGCACACATTACATACACGTCACTTATCTTAATTTTGAAATGAAAGAGCATAACTTAATATATGAAACTTTAAAGTATCCCTTAAATGATTTAACTATTCTTGAATAAGAATATTCTCTAGGAACAGGAATATCTCTGGCAGCTGAACATCCTTGTTTAAGTGCTCTATTTTAATACCACCAAGATTTATATTTTCCTTAGAGAAAACAAGCAGTTTGAAGTTGTTAGCATTTTACAGCCACCTTAGAAATGACCACAGTATTCGGGAAGAGAATAAAGAATATTTTAACATAGGTATTCTGAGGGCAGTCAGAAGTACATCAGCAACCTTTTGACCATGTTGCTCTAGCTGTGTTCTTGCCATCCAATTCTCTTTCTGCTCAAGCCAAGAGTTATGTTATATATAAGTCATAGAAATTAATAACTAGGTCACAAAAAAATAGAAGTCTCGGGAGTATACAGATACACGGTATCTATTTGCAGAGGGCTAATAAGGACAGGGGTTTATTTATAAAAGTCTTCAACATTAATTGTCACAGATGGGAATTCTGAGGACCTCTGTGAAACCAAACGAGGCCCTAGTGAATTATAAAGCAGGTCCTTAGACTTTAAAAACATTTAGGCAAAGTGACAGTTCAGAACATCTGTTAGCCTTCTGTCTGAGTGTAAACTGGATGTCATGGAGTGCACAGCTGTAGGCATTTTCTGCCTCTTTTTGCCAACATCTGTCACAGCATTACAGTAATATAGGTAATTATCAACACCTCATATAAACTGTTTGCTATTTTAATTTCTGAATAAGTAAAATTAGCATTATACTCCTTTGCAAAAAAAAAAAAAAAAAGGCAAACCCCCAAACAAAAACCACCCCAAAAAACACCACCCTCTGCCAACAACAAAAAAAAACCCAAACCCCAAACCAGAAGGGGAAGAATATATGTTCCCTTTTAAAGCTGAATGAGAGATCTGATTATTTTAGGAGAGCTGAAATTCAGAAGAAAATCTGTACTACAAATAAGGTCCTTAGGATAACATAAAAGACTTAGGTGAGAACAAGTTTAAATATTCTCCCTTTCTCTCTCTGTCTCTTACAAAAAGACAGCCGAGTCTCATCTGTCATAAGCAAAGAAGATCAGTAGCAAGAAAAGATAGGAAACCGTTAATCATCTATGGTTTTTTCCATGCACAAGCAGCTGTCAAATGATGTATGTTTTACCACAGTAACAAAGCCAAGGGCTCATCAGTACCAAGCAATTTTACTGTCAGCTGGTCATCCTTCTCAACATCTGCGGTAAGAAAAAGAGATCACCTTGCAGCGATGCACAGAAGCTCGATCTCACCGGCTGACGGTGAAGTGAGAGGGGTAATAACCCGCCGGGCTTTCAGAAACAAAAGTGTGTTCCAGGGGTCCCCTAACAACTGAGCAGAAAGGGGTACGCGGGAAAAGACGCTCCCAACCAATAGGCCTCCAAGGCAACTTTGCAGGACCACATTTGGTCCTTTTAGACATCAAGAGATAGAAACCACTGCCCAGTCCTGAAGATCATCTACCTGATAGTGGGCAGCAGAGAGAGATTTCCAAAAGTTACCAGGTATTTTGGGTTCCTAAACTTGGAGGCCCAGGCAATACACTTTAAAAGAGAATGATTTGCAGAAGGCAGTTGCTTATCATTTGTGATAATCAGGCTCCTGTGAGGTGTTGCTAGCTGAAAACCAAAATCATCAGCCACCTTTGGTAACAGTGGCCCACTTGGTGGTTGTCTTAATGAGAGCGATTTTGTCAGTGCCCGACACGGTCTTTTAGAGCACAGGATAAAGAATGGTAGAACAACAAAGCAATGCTGTCAAACAACAGCAGTGGAGACCACGTCAGTCTGAACTTGCAAGTATGAGCCTGGTGACAGAAAATCATCACGTGGCAATGAGTTTTACAACATTACATGGAAGCGACGATCATACCCAGCTCATACTTATTTTGCTTTCACCACAAAAAGAATAGCACCTCTGCTAGAATTTAACGTTCCAACATGGAAAACCTGAAAAAGTGCCGTTATCTCTTTTTATAAAGAGGAGGCATATGGAACAAAGTGGTCACTAATATGCTATTTTTAGTGCCTGAACTACAGTCCAGAAGATAATACCCAATTACATGATATAGTGCTCTATACACTGTCTGAACAACAATAGTGGACTGAGAAGCAAGAGAAAGCACCAGAATATGGTTTTGAAGTCATTCAGATTTCATGTATTTTATTTTCTTCTAAAAATAAAGGCTTTGAAAAGAGGTGCAGTGTTGTCCAGGTTGGAGGAGGGGGGGCAGAGAAGACTTGAAAGGGAGATGAGAGCAGATGGAGGTTGAGAAAGAAGAGAGAGACCTTGACTACAGGAAAAGATAGCTAGGGCACAGATAGCCAGAAATCTAGAGAAAAGAAAGAAAAAAAATGCATCTGGGGTGCACAGTCAGAGCAAGGCATCCACACAGCTGTGAGCCTGTCAGATCTGTACCTGTAAGACAGACCGCAGTCAGGACAACCGATATAGTTGGGGCCAATACAGGATTTTACTAATTCTACTGTCTTCCCTAGTTTCCACTCTGCTGGACTACGAACTGTGGTGCCTGAGCTGCAGCTGTGTGGGTTTTTTTCACAGCCTCTGCTAGCAATGCAGTCATTTTACGAGGCCATAGAGGACAACTCTGCGTCAGTACTGGTTCAGACTGAACCAGCATTTTTGGAAGGGGATGCACAGAAGCCTTACTGTCTAGCTTTCTTATTTTCCCCTTCTTACTGTCTCTTCAGCATTTATTACATGCCTCCTTCTATTTTCTCCTCTCACAGAGTAAAAATTAGCTGAAATTGTGGACCTACTCCACGTAGTACGAGGTCCACTGCTCTAACAAAGACAGTCCTGTGGCAAGGACCGTTTCCGCTCTGGTCCTGAGCCACTCGTGAGATGTCTGTACGCTGGGACTGTTTCTTTCAAGAGCTCCAGCCCTCCACCAGGCAATTACCGCTTTGGCTTTTCTTGCCTACCTCAACTTCGCATCCAGGTGGATGCTAAGCAGATTTTACCAAATTACAAGCTGTAGGATAAATATTTGCCTCCTACTTTTAGCTTCAATGCTAAGATTCTTAAACATTGATTTTAACACTCGCAAATAAAACTACCTTACATATTCCCCATCACCCTACTACCTAAATGCATTGTTCAAATGCCAAAGAGTACGTGAGCTACTGCAGATCACATAATAGATGCCTACACGTTCACTATACTAGTAATATTTATTATTGAAAGAGACTATTTTGTAAAGAGCTCTGAGATACCTAGGCCATAAAAAGTGTGATATAAAACAAAATGCTATTCAGTTCAATAGATGTCTGATAAGAAAAGAACCCTAAAATTTGAACGGTTCCTCCTCCCCTTAATCAGCCCTAACAATGGTACCCCAGTCTCAGAGCTCCTGCACACAGCAATATCTGTCTTTTAAAGAGAGGAATAGGAACGTGCCGCTAACAGAGAGCACTCGTTGGTAGAACATTGTTAGGTGTTTTATAATTGATAGTTTTCAGCATCAGCACAAAGGTAAGGGCTTTAGCCTTGAATACTACCCACTAACAATATACCCACATACAGCAAACTAGTGCTAAATGTATTTATTAAAATAAATGCTTTAACATAGTCTGCTTTTCATACAAAGTAATTATCTTACACTATGTGCAAAAGGTACTTTTGTAATCAATGGTATACAACCAGCTTCAGATGCAACCACACACACACCCCATTAAACACAGCGATGCTCATCAGATTGCATGGGACTGAATCATTTCATTATATTCTGTAGCTTAATTCTTCAATTCCTGTAGCTTCAGCTGGAATTCATCCAGATCAGCCCTGTTTCCTAAGATGAAATCAAAATACTTCAAGGCCACAACCACCAAATAATACAGTCAGCTCTAAACATAGAGTAAGGTATTTCATACTTTTTAGAGGCTCATAGTTCCTGTTCTAATCGCGCTGGGGCAACAGGGATTTTTTTTTCCTTTTTTTTAATTTTTCTCTCTCTCCTTTTTTTTTTTTTTTTTTTTTTTTTTTTTCACTTCTAGCCTATTAATTACCCAAGGACAAGAGAAATATCTTGTGGGTCTGAGTGAATTTTGTAGCAGTCAAAATACACAGTAGCAGCCAGCTGGAGAATTTTAAATGCTCTAAATTTTCACAAGTCTTGCCTAAGAAGCTAATCACTAACAAGCTAATGCATTAATTTTCTTATACATTGGATAGACCAGCAGAGTCAAGATATAAAAGAGAAAATAAAGAGCAGAAAAAAATATGATATAGTAATAGGTCATGATTTTTCCACTGAACTAGACACAAATAATCTCCCTAGTAGAATTAGGTGAGTAATCACAAGGGTAAAATGTTTTAATTACAAAAAATGGTTAGTTTCATTTGGTTATCTATAGAATCCTATCATCTCTTTTAATTAATTCATTTGCAAGAATTTGGATGACCATCAATTTATTCATAAAAATGTTTGAGAGTTGCAGGCTATGCAAATTCTGTTGCTAATTAGTTAATGGCTACATTCACCCTGTCAGTGGCTGATGATCAGATACTTGTGCTTGTAATTCTTACACCTACAAACATTTTTTTCAGACAATACATCACAATGTTTCTGTACTTGCACAGAGTGGACAGCAGTGATCTTGAGTGGCTTTTTTCCCCCAGGATCAGTGTTTCCATGGCGAGTCCTGTGGGGATCAGTCTTATCTTTTCTTCTCTGCAGTAGGCATTTAGGGATAATAAAATAGTTAGCGAAGAGGTATGTTCTACGCTATATTCAATACGCTGATGATAGTCAACATTACAGTCCAGACCCACAAAGGCACTGGGAAATCAAAGAACCTTAGGGTCCTCAATACTTTTCTCCATGTGAGCCTACATCTCTCAAGCATCTGATTTATTCTTTTAAATGTTCCATCTCATGGGGACAGGGACACAGAATGGAATTAAATGACCGAAGATCTCTGGATAAGATTGAAATGATGCTGGCTGACCATCAAATGACAGTGATATGACTTCTCTACCTTTGATTTTATCCATCATTTGTAACACACGTGCACAGTCTGGGGCTGCTGTTGGCCCTCACTGCTGTTGGGTGCACAGTGACAGTGTCCGGGACACTTTTTACCATCCACAGAAGCAAAAGGGAACTGTGCTGTTAATTCTACTTTTTAAGTAATTGAGATTCCCTTAAAAACCTGTCATAGCACTAGTCAGGTAGTGACCAAAGCTAAATTACAAAACCAGAATTCTGTAGAAGACTAATTTAGCCCCAGTATTGTAAGATCCTGGGATCTTGTCCAGCCTAACGTTTATAGGTAGTTCCAGGAAAAAATCACTTACATGAACTTAAGCACATTGGTAACTGCTGGACTGGAGCCTTGGTGAGTCAATTCATACTGTTAGTGCTGCTCCTCCAGTGCCAAATGCTTAAAATTTGTCTTTTTGTGTCCCTTTTCTACATTTACTCATACTAATAATCTAATCTCACATACTAAATACCACAATATCATTTAGGATGTTCCAATTATAGAAAAAGCCCCTATAATCCAAGTAAGAAGTCCTTTGCAACATACATCTCCTCCCCATCCTATTGCCATTAAAATGTTCAATTTCAGGGGACCTAGAATAATTTTCTTTTCCTTACAGTATTTTTTTTTTTTTTTTTCCCATTCATTATATTTCCATTATAACTCTGGAAAAAGATGTACTTCAGTGGATGATAACCGAGACTATACTGTTTAATAGATGAAGTAGCTATTCTACATTTCAGAATGACTAAATTAAGTCCTACTAAGAAAGTAAAAGTTTTACATTTCTTTCTTTTAATCAGGACACTTGTTGCAGATTAACTAACTTGCGTTACTTTTCTCAAAGGAAAGTAAGAAAGAACATTTGTTTGATTCTAAACATTCCATATCCTTAAAAAGCCAAATTACAAACACAATGATACATGCACACACATAGCAGATTGGAAAAGGTCAGCCACTTAAATGGTCAAATCACACGAGCCCTCATTTGAGCTAAATTACTCTTTCTTCCCACTATAAAATAGCACAGAAATGGGAGTGCTCTACTGGGGAGAGTGAGTAACAATTTATTTCCAATATGTATAAGCCAGGTTAACAATTTCAGGACTGTAACGAGACTTTTCAAGTACCTTCCATGGACTTCAGAAAAAGCCAAGTTTTAGCATGAGTGCCTGAAGATTCACATAGCACACATACAAGACCTGATGACGTGAAATCTGAAATCATAACAATGGTTGCACCACAGCTGCATCTAGCCCTGTGTCCTCCTCCAACAGTAAAGTTCAGTGAAAGTATAGAAAAGTGTCAGGACAGAGCGAGCATAAAGTTTTATTTTCCTGCCATATTCATCCAATGTCCAGCAACTTGAAGTTCAGGCACGTTCTGAGTCTAAGATAGTTTTTTAACAAGATTTTGATAAATTTTTCTTCCTTTTATTTGCCCCCCATTTTTTACTCTATCATGTAAGTGTTACCAAAATTCCATGGCAATGAGTTTCACAGGTGAATTATGAGCAACGTGAAATACCACTCCTCTGTTTTGTTTGTTTGTTTGTTTCTTTTGTGTTGTTTTTTTTTTTTTTTTTTTTTTTTTTTTTTAATCCCCTGCTTAATAATTTCCTTTGCTGCTCTCATTCCTTGCTCTGGCTGTTGCTGATTCAGCTGAGGAGGTTACTGTCCCCACCTTTTCTTAGCTAATTCCCATCAGAAGTTCCCATTCCAACGCAACTGCACGTATACTCAGCCTGGGAACAGGTTCCGTTAAAATTATCTGGTTTATCTTGAAAATGTTTACAAGTAATTTTTGTTTGGGGATTTTTTTGTGGTTTGTTTGGTTTTGTTTGTTTTAAATTGAATCACATTGACAGAACACATAGTTATGGTAGCAAGTGTGAAGCTGCCATGAATGTTGATGGAGAAGAAAAAGAGGGGGCAAGTAAGAGGGACAAGGAACGATCAGTAACTTTTCACTGAGATCAGCAGCACATTCCTAGCGTGAGGAGCTGCATGTTCACATGCATGTTCTCTTGACTGTAGGAGTTATAGGGTCCCTATGTCACTGTGTCTCTCTGTTTGCCATGCCAACAAGTGGAAATTTGCACGGAAATCAGCTGGGATGGAAAAAGTAGTCTGTGAGTGGTTCCCTGCAGCTTGCTGGCTGGAAAGAGCATGAGAAGCTTGGCCACAGCCTGGCAGGAAGGGTATGAAGTGACTGTTCCTCCACAGATGGTCTTTGGTCCTTACTATTACATGGAAACAGCTCAACTGTCCTGGCATCTGCTTTTGCTCCAAAAGACAGGCTTCTGATTTACCTGTCTTTCTTTTTCTTTTATTTTTTTTTTCCCCCTCCTTCTCCAATAAGAGGATTTTATTTGCAGGTTTAGCTTCACAGGGTGCAGTTAACTGCTGGCCAAAAATGCTAACAAAATCTAGTTTACTTGCAGTTGGAAAGAAATAGTTTGTCTGCTTATAATAAACAAGGGGACAGAAATATGGAATGGAATCCTCAACATCTGCCTGCAGTTATGTGGCAGGTAACCATACCATCCAGCTACCTGTTCTTTCCTGTTTTTTTTTCTATCAAAAGTTTAAACAGAGGAACTGCAAAATTTATTTTAGCTCTTAGATAGAAGTTTCCACTGGACTTGACAGAAAACCTAATGTTCTCATCAGTGGACTGAATGGCCTTAACTCTGAGGATGTCACTGAAAGCTCTCTGCCTAGGGCACAGGGTATTGCAGGAGCTGCTCTGCAAATTCTCAGATCCTTGATCCAAATTACTGAGAACTTGCTGAGCCTTTGGGTATATCATATTATCCATCTTCAGTTCATCATCTATTCAAACCCTTGGGAACAGAGGAGGAGAATGGCTTTCATTTCTGGGTAATGGAGTGTCTGGCTTGGATTTCACTTTTATTTGTGGCTGGTCATTCATTTCTTCATTTGGGTTTTGAGATGAGAAGATGTTACAGGATTTATACTTTGTCAGTAAATAAGTATTTTATAAAGCTTGAGATAAATATTTGACATTGAACACATCCCCCCCTCAAAACTTGTATGTGGTTGGAATGGTAAAAGCAATTACTGATAGAGCAACATTTTGTCAAGTCTTTCCCCAGAAAATACTGTGTCTTTTTCCTCTTACTATTATGTTGCAGCCCATGAGCTAGTCTTCCTCCTGCCAACACCTGCTGGAACATAAAGGATTCTCTAAGATGACGATTTCTCAGTTGCAAACAATAGTAAGACACTTTTTTTTACATTTTTGGAACACAAAGTTAGACCTGTCTACCTTGAGACATTTGGGTAGTATAAGTCAAATTAAGCAAAGGGGTGAACTCAAATTTAGAGCATTAGTTAAAGTAAAATAAATCCCTGAGATTACTTTTATTCAGAATAAACTGGCTTTACTTTGTCTATCCCTGCCCCATTGAGTTGGCTACTTTTTCTAATAAATCTTGCTTTTGTTAAGTTTATTGCTGTGCAGATCATGTCATGGAAATATTCCCCCTGAAGGAGAAATCTCTTCCCTTTGAGAAGACATCTTGGAGGATAAAAAGTCCACACACCCTCCCCTTGCTGGTCACGTTTGTACCAACAGGTATGGACAACTGTGTGTCTACTTTGGTCTTGCTTTGAACCCGTCGGATAAAACCATTTGTCATCCAGAATGCATGCTTACACGGCATTTACCATTAAGCCCTTAAGCCTACAGAGAAGCAGGGTGTATCACCTGCAGGCCAGCACTGCAGTAACTCATCCGATGGTTCAGAGCTTCCCTGACTGTACCTGACACAATGCCCCGATTTTTTTTACTGGCAAAATATAAGGAGCCTGCAAGAGAAAGGGATGAAGTTGTAAAGGTGCTTTCTTGTTATATGCTGTTTACCAACTAATGTGATTGCTTTCACTAGCTACTGTTGCTCACTAAATGAAAGTTGTGTGCATCCAGTAGTGATTTAGTAGAGACTCTACCGGTATAAACTACAGAAAGCTAGAGGAGTTGGCACTGTGAAGATTCCCAGGGCAGCGCAAGCAACACACTGAAACCTCCGTTATCCCTCCTCCAGTACCAGGCAGTGGGAACGAAAAGAAACAAGAAGAGCTGACTCAGTCGCTACACTCCCGTGACAGCTGCTTGCCAGGGAAGAAGTCCGGAGCCCTGCAGCCTTACAGAACTGAAGGGCAGCTTTACAGCTCCCGTCCTCTTTTCTCAGTCCCATGTCAAATCAGAAGCCAACCCGTGCTCTGTCCAGCCAAGGGGATCAGGTCTGGTGTTGCATTATTTTTTCTAGCCTAGCTTTTCCTAGAGTTCTATATTCAAACTAGTAAAAATGATACTGTTAATGCCACAGGGTTTTTTTTTTTCAGAGATTCAAATGCTGCTAACATCTCATTTTTTATGACCAACTCAGTCGTTTGTAAGCTTATCAAAACCAAAATAAAAAATTATTTATGCTTGATATGTGAAATTTGAAACAGACTTCTATCTTTGTCATAAAGCTCCCAGTAAGTTAAAATATTGTTTCTTTAAAAAAGTATGTTTTCCTTAGTTTAGAAACACAATTAGGAATATAATGAGAATAAAATACAGTTGTGCATTTATATTCCATATTTATTTTTGATCTTTGATGCAAACACAATGCATGTTTGAGCACAATTAGATATATTTCTTCATAGTGTGGCTTTCCAATAATTTTAGAGAAACTTTGTGATAGACAACATGTTCTTCTGCCACTTCTATATATTTATACTATCCTCATTATTAAAATAATTTATCCTTTCATTTGAAATGGTGAGTGCTATTGACTGAGATCCTTAGAAATCCACATAACTATAGGCTAATCCTTGGGAAGATTGCATTCTGTGTGGTCCAGCTTTTTATTTCTCACAGCAGTTTCCATGAGGTGTGAGATTATTAATTCCCAACATTTTCCTAGTGTTTCAAGGGATTTTCTTTTAAGTTGCTCTGTGCTCAGACAATTGAGCACATGTGGACATGAGGGCTAAGAATTTTCAGCTGATTTTTTGCCATAGCCTGTATTTGGTAGAGCATTCAGAGGCCAGACCCAAGGGCGTCAGTAACTGATACAGCTGAGGGAACATTTACACTCATTTTCTCCACAGTCATGCCTGAACATGCTGCATTACGATACAACCAGGAGGCGATTAAGGCATACTAAGTAACAGTAGACCATTACTGTACCCAACTGCAGTAGACCATTACTGTACCCAACTGAAGATGGTAGAAAGCATTATTCACAAACATATATTCACTAAATAATCCCGAATTACAGATTATTCATCCAGTGCAGTCTAACAGCAATGCTACTCGCTGCAGTCACATACCCTTCTCCGTAAGAGAGATGGAACCTCCATCATAATTCCAGATACAATTCAGCACTGTAACAGGTTTCTCAGTCTGGAAGTGCTACAGAATGCTGAGCTGAAATCAGTGTTGAAAAATGCCCTCTATATTAAATGAAGAACAGTTATTTCATAGCTGCAGAGTACACTTCCTTAAGTGTAAATCAGTGTCCTTAAACAGAAATAATGTGGTTTATTTTTTTAATGTAACACTCCGAAATATTCCCAAGAACAACTTGTCTCATGTAGACACTCGCACAGTTTACTAATGAAACAAATAAGAAATATGCATAAACTATGAATCATAAAAACTCTAGGTGAAATGGTGTTTTGGGGGGGGCTCACAACTAACTGGATTATGTTATCTGCCCATGTTACCGAACTCTTCACTTTGTGCTAGAACTGTCATTTACCATTAATGTACAGACCGATTACTTTGTCCCAGACAGGGCAAATCAACGAAATGACTGGGGAAGCTGTCTAACAGCGGAGGGCCACCAAACTGGGCTTCTTCCTGAAAACCACATTGCAACGCAACGAGACTTCTGCGCAGAGCCCCGACCGACGGAGGCGGGAGCCGAGGGCGGCTCCCTGAGCACGCTGCAAGGCTCTCCTGGGGAGCGAGGGAGCCTCAGAAGCTGGGAACTGGTTTTTCACCCCTGCAAATGAAACTGGGAAGG
>KL267290.1:14007-27993 GCA_000699545.1 Podiceps cristatus
AGAGGTCTGTCTTTATTCCATTTCTAACTTGTGTTCTGTAAAAAGGAGAAGAGCTAAAACATTTCTTTGCTAAGGCTGTTTCTTGCTTCACTCTCCCATCAAGGCGTTTAAACAGAAGACAGAGATCCCTAATGGCTGCCTCCCACAGCTTGGAGCATTTGCTGTGCTAATGCAAACTAACTGCTGCCAGGATCAGCTTGTGCGAGGCTGCTATCTGTATCCTCGGAGAACGACCGTACCCTTCTCTACCTACCGCAGACCGAGTTGCTGCCCACTTGGAGCAGAGAGGCTGAGCTCCAGCGAGAGACCAGAGCAGTTTGCAATGACTTCTGCAAATCTCACCAGCCCGTACATATTCAACCATCTAGTTAATTGCTTCCAGCTGTAATTCCTTTCTCTTTCAGTTGGCAACACCTACTCCTTCTGAGTTTGTTGGGAAATACAATGCTATTCCTTTATTTTCTTCACCCAATCTATGCTGCTTTGAACTCCCCCCATGAATTCTTTGGTCTATATGGCCTATTCATATGACCATATGCACTATGCAGCCAAACGTGAGAATAAAATCTGATACATAGAGACTACTCCCGTTTCTGTACATCTCTAAGCACGAGCCAGGTGCCTGTTGGAAGGAGATGAGCACATACAAAAGCGCTTTGGTAATTTCCTGCAGTGTTTAAATCCCTCAGCTTTGAGTTAGTCATATCATTCAGAATACTTTAATTTGGCTATATTTGGTTTAAGTAGATTCAAATAATAAACTGACCTGCTACTTCATATTCTTTGCAACACAAAGCAATGTATCAGTCTGGTGAATTACAGGAATGTATGGTGATTATCAGCAAAATCTTGTAAAAATCTTTGATCACATATTGTGCCTTTTATACTGGGGTCTCAAATGATTAAAAAAACCCCAATGGCTACATCTTAAGATCATAACAATCTTCAGTACCAAGAGGTACTACCTACTTAGGACACAGTAAGTCATGCCAAAAGGAGGAAGCTCGCAGCCACCCCAGATTTCTAACCAGTAATTTGTATCAAGACTTGACCTACACACATCCTAGTGCGAGCAGACAACATACCTGCCACCTGAGTCGAGGAAGAGTGAGGGAAAGCACTGGCCCTGATGGGAAATAAATTGGACCCTGCAGACTGCAGGCACAAGAAACCTGCCAAATCTGGAGTCTCATTTTTCCCAGAGCCATTTCTTTCTGCACAGGAAAGAAAAGGGACCGGCAGTGACAGGGGAGTCACAGCCTCCCTGCTAGAATACATTCAACCAACACTGCCAACAAAGAGGGAAAGGTTCCTAGTTTTCTGTTTGTGATTACACTGTTTTGTCATTGCTGTCAGGATGTGCCTATGCAATATGTGCCTCTCTGATGTCTCGTGCCTGCATGTTTCATTTTTAGCTGAGTGGGATGTACAGTAATTAGGCACTCATTCTCCTTGTCTATTCTCTGCGTTTTGTTTCGTTTCCTTCACTCACAGGATTTTTGGCAAGCCTGCGGCCTTATTGGCAACTCCTTCCCTTCTCCCCCATCTGAACCTCCTCTGTCAATTTTCTTCTCACTGCTTGGGAGATGACAGTTTATATATTTGTACACACAAGTGAATATGCTTCAAATATGGACTGTGCAATCAAATTACCATGAGTTTGGTGGAATGCTTTTCTGGATTATTTCCTCTAAAAATATAGCATTCCAACTGCAACCAATTTACAGCCAACAAAATATTGTTTGAATCAAACATATGTGGTGAAGTTGAGGGTTTTATAATTCAAGATGGAAAATTTTTGTTCCTGGCTTCCTCTCCCCCTCCCCCCCCAGCCCCCGTGCTTCCTTTTCATTATGAATTGTTGCCTTTGGGTGGATTTTTGCTTTGAGAGCACAAGTTGCTCTCATTGACATTACTGGGACTTACATAAGAATAAAGAGCAGAAAATGAATAGCTTTCAGGGGCTTCAGGTTGATGGAACAATTTCATCTCTTCTCAATTAATGCTGTACAGCACTCCCCGAGTTTTTATCTCATATCTGAAGTTTTACAGCTGTGGGGACCCATTTGAAGATCCCCTTTTGATTCCTTTTTCTTTGTGGGAATCACTGGCAAATTAGCAAAAATAAAGGACACAGAATCAGGCCCACAAACAGCTAAGAACAACTATTTCAAATTTTTTTCTTTTTTTTTTTCCCCAATAATTTGTAGTTTTCTCAAATATACATATTTTCATATTTAATAAATGGAGCTTTAAAATTTTGTATGTGCTAAATGAAGAAATGACTCTTTTCATAATGCAAGATAATTCATAATGTAATACTTCATAGATGTTTTAAAAATCCAGACCAGTCAATGATTTTCCTCCCATTCTTAAAAAATAATTAAACTGAGGTGTGGAAGTTAAGCAACAGTCTTCTCCTAGATTCCTTTTCTCAAAATTATTGGTTTGGAAATACACTTTAATGCCAAAACCTACTTTTTGTTGTTTTACATTCATGTGGCTGCAAGTTCAGTTGAATCAGTTCAGCTGATTCAGATGAAAACCAATATATAAAATATATATTTGAGCATATATATGAATATATAACAATACATACTATTTTTTTATTTTGCTTTAACCAGATACGGGACCACTAAGGTGCTGACATGCTGACTGGCAGTGGCTTGCCTGTGTCCTAAGAAGATAGCAAATGTGTATAAATTTGTAAAATATCAAGTGTGTTTCTTTGCTCTACTGACAGTCTCAAATTACGATATAAAGAGGAAATGAAAATTGAAGAAGCTGTCTCAGAAACTGAGAGTTAGAAACCATTTTAGCCATGCTATCCTAATTTACAGGAAAGGTATCAGACATGGGATTAATCAGTAGAAATCCCGCTATACTCGAGAGACCCAGAGCAAGGACCTTGTCCTGTGCCCCTGCGACATGCAAGATCCAGAGAGCAGAGCCCAGTTGCAGGCGACTGGTGTCTGCATGGAGAGCGGCGGCGGCACAAGATGCGGCAGAGCTGCAAGCGTACAGACCAGGATTACTCTCATTACAAATCAAATCCCACCAAACTAGCATGAACATGTAAAGTAATAACACACACCTATAATAGCTAAAATTTAGTTTGAGGCAAGTTAAGAAAACGGTAATTGATCTCAGTAACCTCTCTTTGTAGCAAGCCACTAGAGAGATACTACAACTTGTCACCTCAGTTGTAGGCTACAGCTGCGGATTAACACCTGCTAAACTCAGCAGAATCCTGCAGTTGTACAACAGCTATAACCGTACAGTACAACATACACACGCAGCAATCATGCAACAGCACTGTGCTATCATTCCACTCTGGGACATGTGTCAAGCTAACAAGAAGTACTACATGCATCGTTTTCTGTAGCTTGACATCATTTATTCTTTAAGATGCAGGCGAGGCTGTCTGGATACTCTAGGATTTTGAACTGCTGGTCCTTAGGGCCCCATGAAGCAGCTCTTACATTTTGCACTAATCTCTTTTTCCCCCTACTACTATACATTTTAAAGAGAAGCCATATGGCACTTAAACAGACAAATCATACGGTGTTTTGCCCTTTCTTTCTAATTCCATTGGCTTTACATTTCTCAAGTTGCATTCCCAGTTGATGAACAGCGTCCTTAACCTCTTGAGTGGTCCTGGACGTCCACTAGACATAGACCAACATGACACTTGTGTTGACTTCTAATATATACCGGATGTCAACAATGTTACTGTCATTCACTTCAGCAGTTGATTTGCATCTAAGCATACTATCAGGACTCAGTTGGAGCACCTAAGAGTAAACTGAAAATATAGCACAGCTGCTACCAAGGTACAAAAGAGCGTTTCCTTCCCTGGCATCCAGTCCTCAGGCGGACAGCACTCAGAAGTCATGGTGTTAAATGTCTAAGACTGCGTAAGTAGAATTGAACTCTGGAACATAAAGTGCACTTTTCATTGATGACACCCTATTTGCGTGCATTTTTCTTTAAAAAGAGGTAAATAACCACTGTTCCTGTAAGTCTTTTTCTATTGTCTAAGGAACAGAGCCACACTGGGTTTACGAAAGTTCCTTCTCATAGGACTAATTTACGTTTCATAAAAACTAGGGATCAGTACCACTAGGTAGTATAGCAGATAGTGTTAGGATATGGAGAGGCATTTCATTTACTGGGAATTTCTCATATGATCATAGATTCTTGGTGGCCTCGTCACATGAGACAGTGTACAAAGTTAAACGAAAAGGTTGAATTCAATTTTTCTTTTTTTGTCTCCTTAATGTACAAAACAAGCCCATCATATAACTTGAGAATGAAAATGGTGTTACTGTCTTGTCGCCTTAATACTTGGCATTGCAAAATGCCATATAAAAGCACGACACCCACTTGTGCCTGTGTATATTTATCTGTAGAAGCGAGACAGAAGAATACGTGCACAAGCATAGCAAAATAATGGTAAATGCTCATCTATAGAAGTGACTAGATACAAAGCAATTGCAAGTGTTTACGCAGTACAAACATGGAGGTGAAGTTAAAACACCTTTGAAAATCTGACCCATATTATCGGCAGTAATAAGTAAATCCTCCCTCTAAAGATAAAAGAGAAAGTACCCTCATTATTTAGTCAGACCTTCACACCATGAAGACCCAAACACAGAGGGGTTATCAAAATGCCCTTAGAATAATAAAATCAAGCACTGACAGACCAAGAGGCAAAGTTTTAAAGTGGAGGCCCCCTGACAAGGCTCTGCTTTACTCTTAGAGGCTGGCTGGTCTGATTACCACATCTGAATGCCAGCAGAGATACAATGCTGGATATTCATTAGTGGAAACTGCTGTCCTAACAAGAACATTATTGGAATTATGTCAATTTACACCAGCTGAGGACATGTCAAGCAATTTTTAAGCACAGCAAAACCATAAAGAGATTTCTAAAGTTTCAAAGTAGGATTCCGAACCGCAGATAGCTCAAGCTGGAGGCATGTAAGGGCACCTATAGCGCAAGGACCACGTGCTGCCGATCCGCGCGCTCAAAGCCGTAAGCAGCCAGAGTAGCTGAAGTGTCTCAGCCATCTTGCAGTTTTAGCCCCACGCAGATCCCATGCCAGTAGGTCAGGGGAGAGGTGAGGAACAAGGAGCACTGCTGCTTATGTGAAAGCATACCCCTGGAATTTAAGACCTCTTTCCTTCCTTTAAACACCTTTTCAGCATCCCCCATCGCAGAAGCGACCCGAAGTCCTTCGCTACAGGACCCACACACATATGTTTTTCCTGTAACTGCGTTACAAGCCACCCTGGCAAGTGCCGGCAGGGTCTCAGTGGCACTGGTGGCTGGCTGGAGGCGAGGCCAGAAGGATCAGTAATCACAACGTTGTTTCTTTATGATCATGAATGACTCTGGAGACCAGTATTTAAAAATGTGGTTACTTTGAACACGTATCATTAGTAATACACTGTTGACAAATATGAGGAAGGCAAACTAACATTTGCAGTCTTTTTTTTGCTTTTTAAAGTTACAAATATCTTTGCTTTCTCCTGAAAAAATATTAGCCTGAAGGTTTATTAGGGAGTGTTATCAGTCCTGTCACAGTAGCTTGTGATCTAAAATCTAGCAAACTGTTTATATTTGATTACCTCATATTTGGTAACTAACATGGAGATTTTCAAAGGGAGACACATTTTCCATGTTTCACATTTAGACATTTGAATTAATGTGGTTGTTTTTTTTTTTTTTTTTTTAAAGAACAAGTTATATGCAACTTAAAATGAGACCACCTATTCACATGTCTAAATGTAGACTTAAATGTCCTGCATCTGAGAGCCACTGTCTTTACTGCATGCACCGAAATAGATCTAAAATAATTTGTTCAGGATACATATAGAGGCCCCAAAGTGTTTTTTGGTGCTAGCAGAGGTGAGAGGTGTTTTGGATTTCATCTGGCATCATCTGGTATTCAGACAACACTCAGAATGTCTTAAAAATGTTTATAACTCTCCATGTTCACTTACTTTTGGTACAAATTAAAAAAAAAAAAAGAATCCACAAAATGAATATAATCAAATCACCATTAGAATAATAATTTGAAGATAAACCAACAAATATTTAATGCCAGGAATTTTTGATTACTTGGTGCTGATTTTGCCCATACCAAATTAAAACTGGGCCAGGAGATTCCCAAATATTCAATAGTATTTCTATATTTACATGTTCATCCCAATTTTGAGAAGCTGTACTTCTTAAGTTTTTCCTTGCTTACCACAGAGTTCAGTTCAAGCTCTGCTAAATCTATAAAAATCAATATTGAGTATATGTATTATGTGACAGTTCCATCTAAAAGTATCTGGTATAGAATATGGGCCAGATACAATAGAGCAGCCAAGCACATGTAATTTACCCAACAAATCTAAAGCACTTGCACATTGATTTTTGCAGTTTTGTAGCCCCTAGTCACAGCACAGAGAAAAAATGGCTTACTCATAGAGTGTGCTAGTACTTGGGGCTACATCATGTTTATCTTAGAGCCTCTGATTTGGGTTGTCTTTTTGTTACCTTTGTTGATGGATTTTTTTTTTTTTAGGTCATTTAATGCAGTTCTCCATTCTAAAATGTATACTTCTATGGCAAGAAAATAAAAAGGATTTTCTAAATTGTTATGATCTGTTGATTACTTTTCCCAAACTTACAGAGTACAGATTCAGTATTATAACACTTTAATAGTTGCTAAATGCCATTATCTTAAGTGAGTATGAATAGAATATTGTATATAAGGGGATAAGCTTTCAACAATGTATTAATGTACATCACACAATAACTTGTATAAAGAGATAGCAAAAACATATTTGAGAACACAATTACAATTTAAAAGGACATTTTTGAAATGACATGCATACGTAGTTGCATAGCATAAAATATCTATGCATATGTTCTATAATTATACATATTTTTTCGAATGCTGGAAGGATAATACTTACATATACATATATCTATATCTCTTCATGGTTATTCACAAATAATAAATCGGCAGGTTTCTCAACATATATTAAAATAATATCCTATTCATCAATACCTACTACATTAACCAACATAAATTTAAAAAAATATAATTTCAGTCATAGATTCTACCAGCATTTGGACCTTGGTGGCAGGCTATATGTGCAGATTAAAAACTTGAAACCCCAACTTAAAAAAAAACCTACAGGATTTAAGCATGTTGCATGCCTAGAGCTTTTTTTCTATTTTATTTACTCATAAGTATCATTAATACCAAAGATCGACAACCTTTGGTGCCATGTATGTCACTCTCTCTCTTCAAGTCTTTAGTAGTTGCATGCTTATCTATTTCAGTCAAATGCATTTCTTATCGGAAAAAAAAAAAAGAGTGAGCAACCTGACAATACAGTGTTATCGAATTTTTTCAGCTGAGACCCACATGTCATTCAGCATTCAGACATGCTTGTGCTTGATTGATGGATGGGTTTGTGACAAATAAAACTAGGATCAAGAGCTTTGCACCTTTTCCCCCATCAGGAACCAGAGTAAAGCATAACTCTGTAACAATGGTGGGATTAGGGATGCATTAGCTCTCCATCGACCAAAACCATCCATTCCCATCAATACTTTGCACTTAATAACCTGAAGCTATGATAAGAAAACAAAAGAAGGAGAAAGGGACAGGAGAAAACAAATCAATAGAAGAAGGGAATGTCTGAAAGATGCACTGTCCAAATGAAGAAAAATTTTTGCTGAATTGCTAGGATAATGCCCCTTGACAAGAGAACAATGTCCTGTCAAGGTTTATCAGTGAGGAGGCCAATTGGCACAATGTTAAGCACAGGTTTGGCATTTGAGTGGTGGCACTTACTGTAGATGTAAAATACATAATGTCAACATGCAGATAATAACTACTCATATTTGGTTTTTATTAGCAGTTTGGATATCCGTAAGGAACACAATTACATTTCTAGGTGTCCTGGAACAGATGCTATGACCACGAGGACTGATCCTGTCCCCCTGAAGTGCACATGATCAGTACTGGGCTGTTGTTTTTGACTAAAACGTTGTGTTCAAAATAATATTATTTCCTCCTTGCAATTAGATCTCTTCTCATTTTATTATTAATTAATACCTTATCTGCTCTTATAAACTGACCCGAAAGACCAGGTTTAGGCTTTAAAAGGTCAATAGATTCCATGTAGCTTCTTGCTTTGTTTGAAACAGAAATCTAGGAACTAGCACTAAGATTGGAAGTAAAAGAAAATCATTCATTAACCTCACCTCCTCTTCCGGATTAAAGTAAGAGAAAATACATTTCTTAAAACATTTGCAGCTTACTCAGGAAGATAATGAAGCATCAGTTAAGAAAGAGCTTATTGAATACATCGTATACAGAAACTGCTTCCTTTTTTGCAAGACTCGATGCTTGTGCTTGCTGCTGTGGTGAGCCAAACTAGGAAAGAAGTTTCTCTACGGCTGTGCTCCTAGTGCTCAAGGAAGGGAGATCTAATAATTTCCTTCCTTCAAGATCCAGAAAGAAAGGTCAACTTCAGCACACAGCCCTCAGTGCCCAGTTGCCCTGCTCTGGCCTAAGGCCAGCACTGGATGCTGAATTCCCTGCCTCGTATCTGAGCCTCCTGCAAAGTGTTAGTATTTATCAAGGAAACCTTTGGACACAATTTTAGCTTCCTTCCCTCCAATATGTCACAGTTTTATTTTATATTGTCTCTTTATTCTAATTAAATACTGTTAGACTGAAAGTCAACAACGAGCACATGGTCAGGTAAGCAGGAATTCTACTCAACCAGATGATTTGTTTTCAGGTAAGTAATATACAGGAAAAAGTTCTAATATCTAAGCTGTAATTTCATGAAACATAACAGAAAATATTTAAAGATGTTTCCTCTGTAAAAAGTTTTTCCAATTCACTGACAATTGTAAGATTCTACTCACTATAAAAACATATAGAACATATAAAAATATGTTCTATATTAGGCACCAAATCATCATAGTGTGTACTAGAAAGGACTGAAAAGACAGTCCAACAGTTAATAGCCCAGGACTACAAAACATGAAATAGGTGCTGTCTTGCTGGCTCTGCCACACTCCTCCTGCGCCGCATACAGAAGTCACAAAATCCCAGCATCCCTGCCTCCTTGTATGTAAATGATGATTATGATTTACAACTTCAACTCGGCCTATTCACTTGCTGCGATCACAGGATGTTCTACAAGGTAGAACCAATAATGAATTAAAGGAAATGCCACAAGAAACAAGCATGTTCCTAGAAGTCAATACACTCTTTACAACTTCCTTGATGAGTACATGAAGTTACTGAAAGGATATGGAATTAAGTAAAAAGCACAGTGGCTTGTGCAGAAGCTGAAATGCATTCACATGAAGTGAGATAAGATCAGCAGGCAGAGGGATATTTTCAAGACATGCTAAAGGGTATTCTGAGTAAAGAGCGAGAATAACTATGAAAGGAAATAGCCAACAGTGACTTCTTCTGTTCAGTATATATGACAGAAGTAGAGTCAAATGTAGCATAACACATACATAAGTAAAGGATGGAAATAAATTTATAAAACACGCAAGAAGTACAAAACCATTATAAACTAGGAACTTTTCAGACAACAAACCCTTCATTTTTTTTACTGCCGCTCTTATAATTGTAGAGTTATGTTGCATTCTCTTGTAAAAAGAAAATAATGTTACTGTCCTGCCCGCAGTTGTTCTCCATAGAGTAACCACCACAAACTCCCTGTTATTTTGGTTTGATAATATTGTCACTGTCAATGCACACTAGCAAAAAGCCCATAACATACTTTTATGAACAGCTTGAATTTCGACATGTCTAAGTTACCCTGGTTCTGATAACACAACTGCTGACACAGAAATGCATCTCTCATTTGCTTAAACCCTTACGGACTTTATCAGAAGGTCTGTCCAGATGGAGCTAATGCAAACCCTCAGTTCTGCCAAAACTGGAAAAAATGTTAACACAGGGAGCAGATAAGTGATCCCCTCTTCATAACATGTATTTTATAGTGGAAAAATTATTTCAATACTATTTCATAAAATAGGACTCATTCTGATAACAGTTCATTAGTAGCAAAATGAACTGTTAAGGGAATCTTTTATTTAATTTCATTGCAATTCTGAATTGTCTAAATATACCACTCCTCATAAAATTTTCAAAAACCTGTTTGCACTGTTTCTACTGAAAGGATCCAAATATCTGGAATCTCTCACTCACATACAGTCTTAAGGATAACTGCCAGTAACTAAAATAAATCAAAAGATGCACTTGAAAAGTTCTCAAAACCAGTAACTTTCCATTCCACAAATAAACAACATCAATTTGGAAAGCCCACATCGTATAATTCACACAGAATGAAGAAGTGAATATCTGTTTTAAGTGAAAATCTCAAAGCTATTTTAACTATAGAGCAGCATGAGCACTTCCATAATTATTTACTTATTTATTGCATCCCAGAAATAATAATAATCTGATCAAGATACCATCAGTTCCAATCAGCCAGTTATTTCCTAACTAATTTCAGGAAAAGAATGAATGAGCCAGACTGACTAATAAAGACCCCAATTCCGCAGCGCGCTGTATGGCATGCAAGGGGAGTGAGAAGCTGTGTGTGTTGCAGGACGTAGACAGAGGCAAATAGGCATTTTGGCACAGCATGGTGATTGTATCCGGACCTTATAGTAGGGACCAGGCACAGGTGAGGAGCACATGTTGTCAGATGCTGTATTAGTTTATTCCTTTTGTTCCTAATGTCTCTCAAGTTTGAAATAACTGTGGAGCAGAGAATAATTCCTACAGTGGTAGCTGAAGATTTTAATCTAAAGTTACCTCTAGCATTGAGTACGGGGGTAGGACTTCCAGTTAATTTAGTAACTGCCCTTCTTGTACGATTTAAAATCTAGGTCTACAGACCAATTTTTCTTTAAAATATAATTGACAGGGGTAGGCCAAGCTTTCTGGTGTCCAGTGGTTCCAACACTTATTTTCTTCCTGTTAAAATATATTTGGATTCATATTCTATAAGAACCTTAGTGGAAGATGTTTCTAAATCCATGCTTTGTCTCTTTTCTTAAAATTCTCATATACTATTTCTCAGTCTTAGCATCATTTCCTTCTAAACCTAAGTATCAGCCTGGGTTTGCAAGACACTTGACAAAGAATTGTTATAAAAGCTTTCTAATTCTAATGGTGAAATTGTTGAATTATCAGGAAACAGAACCCCAATGATTTGCTTGATTTTTTTCCCCCCAATAAAGTCTCAGTAGCCCTTTTAAAAACAACAATCTTGTATCAACACTGCAAGCTGAGTTGCATTCTTATGAATTCAGTGAAAGAACAGACTGTTTTGTGATGCTTTAGCCTCAAGAAATATAAGGTCAGGTATTGAATACAATGCTTAAAATAAGCATTGATGTCATTAATATAAACATCTGACCTTGATCAGTCACTCACTGGATACCTTCCCTATTTTATTTATAAGACTGTAGCTTCTGAATGACTTCAACTTTCATGTAGGGTTCATAACATGCAGAGTATTTACCAAAAATTCATTTTTTCCAGCTACATATCTCCTCGCATTTATCAGTACAAGAAAATTGTGTGAAGTCACAATCAGCAACTCATGTCTTAATTGCATAGATATGCATGGGTAATTCCTCTTTGTTCAACTCTTTCCAAACATCCCAAGAAATAATTCTAGGGGAGTTGGTAAGTCAATATATTTATATTCAAACATTACGTGTGCACTTTGTAAGGCTGATCATTAAAATTTATTCCTTGCGATCGAACGATAGAATCCAAAAAAAACCCCATTTGGATGGCCACAAGAAGGTCCATCAGGTTATGAAGTATTTGCCAGCTACATCTTCAGGTCTTCATTTTGGAATCAATTCTTTTTCTTTGGTGGAACTAAACACATATGCTCCAGAGGGTTTGCCCAACTTCTGAAGGACATGTGCCTATAATAGGCCTTTCTCATCTCTGTCTTGTTAACAAGTATATAAATAAGAGAAGGCTTCAGTAATTGGCTCAGAGTTACTAATGAATTAATTAACTTCAGTCTATTTTACCTAACCTTTAATAATAAGAATCTTTTTTTTTTTGGTCTAGCAATAGGTCTGACAGGCTGAAAAAACAGACATGCAGCAAAGCTCTTGAAAATTAATGAGAAACGAGGAAAGAATCAATGTACATTCTGCTTGCAGAGAACTGACACAAAAAAGACACAATAAACCATGAACAAACACAGTCAGTTTAAAAAATAGGTTAGAAAAAGTGGGCAAATTCAATTATAGAAGTAATTAGAAGATATAGGGCAAGGCTGCCTTTTGGGACTGTGCCAGAAAACATGAATTAATAAGAGTGAATAGAAAGCGCCCATGTAGTAATTAAGAGGCAATCACCTATGGCAATGAATACCTGAAAACAGGCTGCAAACTATTAATTCAGTGATCAAAAATATTTTTAGATGATTAATATGGCAAATTTGTTTTAAAAGACTAATTTCTGGAAAGATATCAAGACAATAGCACATTATTTGTTCCTCTGGCATTTATATAGCTAATTAAATTTTATAATTTGCAACAACATTAAGCATTATCTGAAAACAGTAAAAGCAATATTTCCTCCAGTAATTCTTTATTATAGTGTCTTCAAAATCAATAAGTTAAGACTAACTCAACTTTTTAAAAGAAAATTCAAGCACCCAGAGCCAATTGCTTCATTTATTTGAATGATTGTTGTTGTTGTTATTAAAAAGACACCATGCATTAATTTTACACAATAATTTTCAGCTACTTTAAATTATTTCAGTACCTGTTTTAATTATAACTCAGAGAATTCTAAACAAAATTCTTTGATGCTCAAATAAGCCATCACAGATGTTAAAATATGGCCTAGTGAGACTTTTCTGCATTAGAGCTTGCCCCTCTCCTACAGATACAAAAAATAGCTAGTTCCAGTAAAGGTGGGTGACATTAGACAGCAGAAATAATGATCTAAAAATGGGCTAACAAAATCTCTTCAAGTTATTTATTCTTTCAGTAAATTGGGTAAGGGCTCATTTAATGTCTCAAAGCTGCTTCCTCGGTCATTACAAAAGCTAACATAAACCATGCACAATCTGCAAAAATTTGTTGTCAGTAGTGCAAAATCACAGAAAAAGTGGGCCTACCCTGCAAAGCAAGTCTAAGTGGAAAGCTTACGTGTCAGAAGTAAAACAAACCACAGAAGCAGCTTTCCAATAGTAATAACTTCACTATACCTATAGTGAAAATACAGATTAACGTCTCTAAACTCACTGTTTTTCACTACCTTTTTTGAGGATTCTAAAAAAACCCAGATGCCTCCAAATAACGACCAAGACACAAAGACTGATGGGAAGTTTCTCTACTAATACTGACCATGAATAATTACTATATTCTATTTGTATTGCTGCAGAAAGGAAGAAACGGCCTGAGTGTTGTTGGATGCATGCCTTGAAGCATTAAGATTTACATCTTTTTTTGCCTTGAAGCATTAAGATTTACATCTCTTTTTTTTTTCTTCTAGTGTAATTTTAAATAGTATTTACGCTCCTGATTCAGAAATATTATCAAACTATAAGCAATATAAAAAGGGCATAGCTACTAGAGATAGACAAAATTGTCTGCACTAAATTAAACACTCAGATTTCATGGTTCAAAAGTCTGCCCTGATCTCAGACTTCCTTCACCCTCATTTTCTCCATAGGAAGAATTGAGGTTTGTAGAGTAGCAAAAGGGCTAAAGGAAAAAGGAGTGAGAAACTACCATAAATAAAATGGTGAGAGGAAATGAATGGAAACAATGGAAGGAATGCAATATTATTAAAAAAACAAAAACAAAACAAAAAACCCCCACAAAACCCAGGCAAATATTACTTAAAAATAAATGCAGTTTATTTCAAAACTAAGTTGCTCACCTGCACCAGT